>CANYBF011068176.1:0-16775 GCA_948192965.1 Dalechampia spathulata
ATTAATATATCCAGGGTTTTGTTTATTTTCTCATTATGTATTTGGATTTCTTATACGAGCATTAGAAGTTTAAAATCCCTTGTAGTATAATGATTGTTTTCCTGAGACGGGTGAGCGATGGTTATGCTACGGGATCATGTCGTCATCCCTTGGGTCTTGGGTCGGGGTGTGACAGAAAACATCGATTATACAAGCATATATAACATAAGGATTGTGTAACACTTACATGTTCTTTATTGTTCTCCAATCTTTAATCTCTTAGATTAATGGTTGTAGCAAGCCAATAACCTCCAAGTGTGGGAAAGCCTCTAATTAATCCACACTAAATAAGCAATAAGCTATCAAAACTCCTTTTGCAAAAGATATACAAAATAATATACTAGTATGCTTTATGTATATATGATTATGTTTCGATTTTACTTCTTATTTTTCTTGTGTTAGTCGAATGATTTTAGCATTAATAGAGTAAAAGAATTTGGCCAAGCAGGAAAATAAGATCTCTTACCTTAATTTTGTTCATAATGATATATTTATAATTAATAATTAAGCTTACAATGGAGCTTATAACTTAAGTCATACATGTGCCTTGCATGTGTTTACATGCCTTTGATATGTGCATAGCATATGATAATTTAAGTTTCAAGGATTCTTAAACTTCTCAAATTTGATCCATATGAATTAGGCTTATAATCAAAATACTTTTTGCAACTTATCAAATAAGTTCAAAAACCTTTCATATTTAGCTTGGTTCTTATTTGTAAGTGTGGCGTTTTTGGTTCTTAATATATTGTTACCAAATATATCATTAAACCTCATTTAATTAATATATTTGTATGTAAGTCATGGTTGGTGTCTAGTTACATACCATAATATCCAAATGCTAAAAGATCAATGGTTTGACTTAAACCCTTCCATATCAAATATTATTGCAATAAACTTCTTTCACCATCCTCTATTTCGTTTATATTTGAGTATGGATTAATAAACTTAATGTATGATCAAGTAATGTTAGATCATATCTTAGACTTGATAATTCATGCACCATAATTTTTATTCCTAAAATACTTTTATGAATCTCATTCATATTTAGGCATTCTACTCTAGTGAGAGATTACTGAATAATAGATTATTGCATGAACAATGAGATAATCCCTTACATCTAATTTGGATGGTGAAACCCATATTGATATGAAAATAGCTTTAACTACTTTACGCTATACCCAATCTTCAAGCTATGAACACCCTTATAGAAGAATAAAGCATAGGAGTTAAAGCATCATAATCCATAGTCAAGATAACTTTGATATCTCAAGTCTAAGAATATTTGCACTACTAACATCAGTAAGATATAATTTCATAAATATAGATTAATTATCTATATGAAATCTCACTAGCAAGGTCTCCAATAAACTAATACTATATTGTTAATCCCTATGTTTACTTTAGATATCTTATATCATAGTGCATAAGAATACACTTCTTAATGGAAGTATAATTTATGTTGATATATCTACATTAATAATATCCATTTTTATTAATACTATGATTAGAGATGATTTAGATATTGAATATTTGTATATAATAAAAATCTTGTATCATAAATTTTGTATGATTTTTTTTATATTGTTTAAATATCATGGAATTCATTATTTAGTTTAATGTTTCAAGCAATACATGTATAATTAAATATAACATTAAATAATAAATAATATCTTTTATTAATAAATGTTTAATAAATATTATAAGATATACATGATGCTTTATAACATATTACTAATAGAGGAATATGATTATTATAGTTATAATGAGGTGGAAGAGAATTAAGTAACTAGAAAAGATGGTTATATTTATGGAAAAATGGTTACAGGTAAACAAGTATGGAAGGATTATCTAATGGAAGAGGAATTAGAGGTGATGGTTTATTTAAATGGTTTGAGATGATATGTTTAATTGAAAGTAAAACAAGTTTACAAGTTACCCCTTTCTAACCATTAAAAAGAAGCTTATAAAGGGACTTTGCATTTATCATTTCCTAATAAGAGGTGCTTTATTAGTTTTTTAAGTTTGATAGGCTTGTCACCCTATTGGATTGTTAATTTATTCTTTGTATAGTCTAATATAATAGATGAATGTCGTTTCATCCGGTCTACCCCTAGTATAATGTCGTAGTTCCTTAACTCTAATATTCTTAAGTGTACTTTAAACTTAAAACCTTGCATCTTTCAAGTGCATTAAGGGCACTTATTGTTTGTTATAATTCTGCTTTCATTTGCCACATAAGTAAAATAAGAGGTATTTGAACTAATGGTAACTTAAGGTCCTTAACCAACTTAATATCTAGAAAACTATGAGTATTGACACAATAGATAAGAATCATCATAGACTTCTTAACCATTATGCCTCTTAGTTTTAATGTATTATCATTTAACACCCATTTTCATGGCATTCATAGACACAATCATTAATTCTTCATTTTCATAAAGCTTGAGTGTTATATAATTAGGTTCAACTTTAAAATTAGGGTTGGCATCAATGTCTTATTTGTTTGATTAAGCTTGAATAAAATGAAGTTTTTAGATGTTGCATTAATGACCTGAAACATATTTGTCTCCATATTTATAGTAATCTTAATAAGTTCATTTTGGATCATAAGGATTTGATGGTCTAATAAATGGTGGTATTGATTCTAAAGAACAATTAAAGGTCTAGGAGTTAGAATGAAAATTCTTACCAAATTCGAGGTGAGGCTTTTGGTATTAAAGGTAGAAATGTTTGATTTTAATGAATTGTTTCAAGGAATTTTTATGGAAGCAACCATGGTTGCTTCTTACAACCAAAGGGTAGTTGGTTGAAACATTCTCATATAAGCACAACTCCTCTTTTAATCCTCCTAAAAAACTTGAAATATAATAAACCTTAGAGAAATGTTGATTAACTTATTCCATCTTAGATTTAACACCCTACATTAGGTACTCTTTAACTAAATATCAATTATCAATTATTCCTCCTAAAAACATACTTCTCAACTTTACTTGTTGATTAAGATGCACCTTGTAAATCCAAAAGTATTTATCACACTTCTAGATACAAGATTATTCATTCTTTCCTTTAAAGAATGAAAGATCTATCTATAATCATTTGCTTATGTATCCTTTGACTATTAATTAATTTGTACTGCTACTATCCCTAAAATCATCACAGGAATGAGATCTTTACTTTATTAAGATTCTGTAAAATTTGCATTATTTAGGCTAATTAAATATTGCCCTTAATTTGTTCTTTTGTTATATGTTGTTCTTATTATGGCCTTAATTTGTTCTTTCCTTGGTATATGTTGTTCTCATTGTTAGCTTTAAATCTATTGGCATAATCCAAATTTAAGGCATCTATTTTTTAAAAGTAGTGATTGTAAGTGTTAAGGTATATCAAGTATTTGGAATGTTTAGTTATGAATTTTTCTAAAGCTATGGTTCATGAATCATGGGATTAAACTTCTTTGATATCAAATATCAAGACTAATTCAAAAAGGAGTAGCATCAATAGAAAAAAAAAATAAAGATAAGAAGAAGATTAAGGAAGAGAAAGAACAAAAGGAAAAAAAAAGACAATTTATAATATTGTATTTTATATCCTTTTTTACATGATTGTGAAATCTAACAAATTGTTAACATCACGTGCAATGATTCCCCAACCATTCCTCCTCTTGTAGGTGACAAACATATATATTAATTTTGTAATAATATATATAATAAACTGGTGTACCTATCATTTCATGAATCATTATATATTATAATAATGCAAAAGTTATTTAAAAGTGATAATATATTCTTAAAATTTATGATATGTTCATGTAATTAAAAATGATAATAAAAATAGAGTTTAATATACTTAGAAGTGTTAAAACCTTATAAAAAAATATATAATAAAATTACATCATTTTAACTACATAAAGTTGATCGGATGAAACAAATTAACTTATTTGATACATATTAATCATATTAAATTTGTCATGTTTGAATGTGAATTTCAAACATGATTTAAGATTTTGGATTGTATTCTTATCAACCTTGAACCTATTATCAATCTCACATGAACATGACCTTAGAACCTGAATTATCTACTCCAATACCAATATGCAGAGGTTGGGTTTTGGCATATGGCTAATAAAAGAACGCCAAAACACAAAATCAAGGAGGCATCAAAAAGATCAAAGGAAGAAAAAAAACAACAAAATAAACGAAATGAAACCAACTGAAATGTTACCATTATACACCATCATAACATAACCGTGAGTACCAGCAAGGTACGTGTATGCAAAATTTCAGATATCAAAAGGTTAATCCATGAAGCATCAATGTCCCCTAACATAAATGTCTTGTACAATAATTTCTACCATATAAATCGATAACAGAAATTGTACACCACGAATGTGCAAGTCATACCTTTCCGTAAAACTTAGCAGCCATTAGGTATGTATTTTATAAGATATAGTCAGAAAGTTTAAAAACTCCTGAACCTTGACAGGCTTCGAGTATGTTGGCAACATGACAATGACATATGAAGAATGGATTTTTTCCCACCAACACGTACCATCATCAGTCCACAAAAGTCAACGATCATGAATACTGGTGTGGCCGCAACTCCAACTTGTATGCTTGCATCTCCATTGGAGAGATTACAACATTTCCCTCTTGAGCTACATCTCCAACCTGATCTGGGTATCCGAGCATTTCTGTATCTTCATGAAGGAGATTCAGAGAAATTGCCTTTGCATTCAAAATTGCAAGTCCCTTGAACATGTTGAAAATATTTAAGGGCTCGTCTGCAACACTAGTGCACTGTGATCTGGCTTTCAGACAATATGAAGTATCCCAATGTCGCCGCTGCAATATCAGTACAAATCTGGAATCTTTTATCATCTGCAGGAAATACTTTGATGGCCGAGGAACTTTAAAATTCACTATGTGCAGGTCACATGGTAATGGAGCAGCTAGAGGAGAGAAGGATCTTGGAGGTGGCTGTGCTGATAACTCCTGCGTATTCTTCGCAATAAATGCATGCAGAGGATAGTTCAAGTGCGCTCCAACACGATGAGAAAGAAGAGAAGGACTCAGAGGAAGAGAATTGGAAACAGGATTTGGAGCGGCAGAAATGTTCGACTCAACAAGGATGTGAAAGATTACATTCATTGGACGGTTATCCATTACTCCTTGCCCAAGACCGCGTCCATCATCCTTCACCAAACGACGGTCAAGCATGATCTCTAGCCATCCTTCTTTAAGGCTCGCCACACCCAACGACTGTCTAGAATGGACAGAAAACCTCTGGCCATTGGATCCTTGCATGAAGGCTAGAGATGGCATTGGATAGTAATTCCCCTGCAGAGGAATCTTGTCATAAGTTTCTCTCCTGCTCATTTGAAAGCCATTTAAATCAGAATAGAAAATCCTTCTATTTTCCATATCTGTCTTGTATCTGACTATCAACTCCCTGTCATTAAACTCCTCCCCGAGAAGCTCCACATGATATTCTTTCTCAATAAGAAGCCCCTGTATATCATTATCCCCATCATAAATTCTAGTACTATGAGAGATGGGAGTTTGTTCCCATTGTGTCTTAGGATGAGAGTAGACTTCTTGCATCAGTGTTCCCTCTGATATCACCATGATCCCTCCTACCTCAACAATGGACCGTGCATCACCATCAGGTTTAAACAAATAGGCCCCACTTTCTGGACTAGAATACATACCTATTTCCTCATCCACAAAATTCTTCGGACCATTTTTATCAGTAATTTTGTGCAACAAACCAAGCTTCACGTTAAAGTTGAGAGTCTGGTGTCGATTCTGGATTTCAACCTCATCATCTTCTATTTTAGAGCAAGAATATGGAGATGGGCAAGAAAATGAATTAGACATTGAGAAGTACTTTAATTTTGCTGGTTTTGCTTTTTCACATCCTGCAAAACCATTAACAATATAATATGTTTGCAAACCCATGGCTGGTACAGAAGCTCTCCAGTGGACACGATGCCTCCCAGTAAAAATCTTGCTTTTATCATGCTGCAGTTCGGGAGAAACTTGGCTTTGGACACAAGTCCAGTTTGAGTCCAAAACAGCAACATCCGGCCTCCTAACAATCACCATCACAACCTCTTGTCTAGTTTGCTCCAAGGGATTAAACAGGATCAGAGTTTGTGAAGTCCCTTCACGAGCACTTATTGCTTTATGAACTGGCTGAACATCGTACTTGGACCTTACTTGTTCTGCCTCGAACTGGGATGGATTGTGATCAGATTTTTCATGCCTAATACCAAGAAGTACTTCAACAGCTTTAGACATGAAAATCTGCAGGTCCTGCAAAGAAATATGCATCCGAAGCCCATAGTCCCGAACAACATGATCCTTAGCAGTACCAGTCACCCCATCATGGTGTTGAAAAAGAGCTAAATTTCTCCTGGCAACAGTTAACTTATAGCCAAATCCTGTAGCCAACTTTTCACATTGCGCTCTTTGACAATAACCAAGTAACAAAGACATCATTATTTCCGTTGCACGAAGTGTTTGCTCTAATACTCGATCAACAGCCTTAAAGAAAGGCCTTGAAACATAATAGCCACTCCAGTAGTCTTGCTGCCTATCAGCATAAGTAAAAAAGTCGCCAGATAAAGATGGAAAACCTCCAATCTGACCAGACCCAATCTCACCAGGAAGTGAGTAATTTATTCTATCAGCCTCCTCACGAAGGGTTTGGAAGTAATCTTCCAATGTTCCAAATTTTACTTCTGCATTTAAATTTGGATTAGAGTTTATGTAGTCAAATAACATTTGGTAATTCCGAAACTGAGCTTCTGCTTCATCCACACTGACATAACGGAAATCATCACCAAGAGGAACAAGAAGCGTATTAGTTCGGTACAGTGTAGATTTCTTCCTGTATTGATCTAGCAGTTTCTGTGCCCTCTCTGGTGCATTTTCCTTGCTGGTCTCCACTGGATGTTCCCCCCATGGGCACAATTCATAGGAAAAGCCACGCATTCGAGCAAAATCAAATTGGCAACAAACAGCAGGCTCTGGACCACAAGTATGTGGAATATCATAAGAATAAAAGGGCATCATGTGAACAAAAATATCTGTTGTTTCCTCAGCATCCCAGCTCTGACGCCACACATATTCCAAATTTTTATTTCTTGCGAGTTCCTTCTTTACCTCATAGTGTGTCCTCTGAATAAGCATATTCTCAAACCCCATACGACGGAGAAGATATGCCATGGTCGCTGAGTAACCAAATGGATCTATCGCCCAAGAATTTTTAGGAACAAACCCAACGGTATCATTCAACCACATATTCCCCTCTGTGATCTGACAGTGAAATTTCAAAGTTCAGATCCAAAACCATTCACAGCAGACAAACAATGGCTAAAGAAAGTTCGCAAAGAAAACACTTTTGAATACAATTATATACAATGCATTAAACTCCTTAACTCTTGATTTGATATTTAGCTCATTAATCGTCAATGACATGACATCTGGGAAAACTTACTACAACATAAATTCTAAAAATGATCAAACAATGTGTGTTCAATGTCACCATCATATAAAGGAAAAGAACACAAACATATCCAGGACCCAACCATCAGAGAAAACAGAGACAACTGAATCATTATTCCATTTCTAGTGATATAGAATGTTTCATTTTTCACTTAGCTCTCATGTTTCTTTTCTTTTTTTAATTTCTGTACCGTAACTTCTCTACAAAATTAAGATAGAGTAGAAGAAAGGAAACAGAAGTCTGTTTCCAATTATAAGTGCTTATGTAATCACAAGCATATGAGTTCGTTAATGCAATCACCAAAAGTACATCCATGTTAAGGAAGGGTTAGCGTATACCTGCTCAATTATGGCAAAATAATGTGAATTGGCCTACATCAAGAAAAGAAAAGGCGAATTGTCATCAAATAAATGTAGAAATCATGCATTAGTAAGTCATAAGAGAAACATTAAGAAAATAAGAGATCATGGAAACAAGAACATAACTTTAAATTCAGAGACAAAAAATTCAAAACAAAAAAGTCGCATGAGTCCCAGATAAATGAGCTAGCAATTGCCATACCTCATCATTCATTACCCAGCCCCCTCCAACAATTTCTAACTGACCATTCTTCACTAAATTGGTGAAAGATTCTCTTTTGTCTTCTGTTGCATCCCTCCACCATCTCTCTAGATAAGACATTTCTTCCCATATGAACTTCCGCCGAACATCCTACAAATCCAAATTCAAGGTATCCTATATCATAACAGTTTTTTCAACAACATTAAACGATAAAAGTTTTATTAAAAGAGAAAAGTCCCCAAAAGTCATACTGTTAAACCAAATAATATGTATAGGTAAATGTTGATACTTGAACAACAAATACATCCACAGCCTGACACTCTTTAAGCTACATCAAGTATTTAAGTTTATATACTTGCAGAGTTCTGGCAATTGCAGCAGAAGAGTGAGAAGCACAGCGAGGTTGTCCTGACTACAAAAGAGTGTTGTGACACAGAATAGATATTAAGCATCAATGTTGGTATTAAGCACAGCATGAAATTATTATATCCTAAATAGATGGATAAAGAACCCAAACATCATTGGTGAGCTATAGAAGCACAAATGCCGAAGAGAGGAAGCTGTAATAGTTAACAACGCACTCTTGCAAAAGTAGAAATTAGCTAGAAGAAGTAAGAACATTAGAAAATCGGCTGCAACTCAGAAATTGATTTTGGAAGACACATGATTGCGAAAGAAAAGTTAATGGAATGGAAGCCGACTGCACAAGTAGAAATCAAAACAAAAGGGAAAACAGAGTAGCATCTTTTTGGGTGGGTAGTGTGAAGAAAATTAACAATTTTATAAGCTATCCAGATTGACCAGAACTAATAACCAGCGAGCTGTTTATTAACGAATAAATAAATCCTATAGTCTTGAGAACTAATCACAAATCAATATTTTAAATTAGACTTTCATGATGCAGAGTGTAACAGTTCTTAAAAAAGTAACAAAAGCAAAGTGAATATCTAAGTCATGTTAACTAGCAGAAGATATACCTTACCTCAGTAACAAGTTGTCCAAAATCATCATACTCCCAACTCATAACATCAGTCTTAAACAAACTTAGCAACCAAATTTTGGGTCCCAACTATTATAGTAAACAAAGCATATGATACAACAAAGACCCTTTGGACTAAGATCCACAAGGAACCTCCAATTAATTTCAACATAAAAGAAAAAAGAAAGCACATTAATCTATATAAATAGTTATAAACATACATACCCACTTAAAGTAGCAAGCACAATAGAAATTTCAAGTTTCTTATTAGCAAAGAAAATATCCAAATTATGCATGCTAGTATAAAATTTTCTAACATTATCTGTCCCAATTCATAACTCAAACCTGAACAAACTTAGAAGCTAAATTTGGAATCCGGAACCAACTCAAGGATACAATCATCACTCAGCACGAACCCTTTATATTAAGATTTGTAATGAACCTCAAATCAAGAACAGTTATAGCTTTTCAATTATTGATAACATTTTCAAAGAATATCAATAACATTACCTTAGAAAGTGTTGAAACAATAGTGTCAAGAATATGCCGAGATTGCTTCTCATAATACTCATCAACAGTCAACTTCCAACCAGGATCATTATGGGAATGAGGCACAACGAAAACCTTCAACTTCTCAGTATGCCATTCCTTCCCTTGATAATTAACTCTCCAACCTTGTTTCCATGGCCCACCATCCACATCCAAGAATTCTATCTTGTCATACAAATCTTTGGTAGTGATATCCACAACAGACTCCATAATCGCAACCTTATCACCATTATTATTCAAAGTAGGAAGCTTTCGCGTAATGGGTTTTCGACTTTTATGAAAATGGGAAATGGGCTTTGATTTAAACGGAGAAGAAAGTGGTTTTGGTATACCAAAATGCATAATTGTAAAGAAAAGGAAAAGAAGCGAGATCGATAGAGCTATAGCAAAAAAATTCGTAAATAGAAAGTTAACCAGAACAGTCCTTTTTCTCGGTTTTCTTGATGGAAGCTTTGATTTTGCTGCGGCGGGAAAAGGAAGGAATGATTGGGTCCAGCTACCACCACCGCCGGCGATGGAGCTACCACCTCCACGGCGGGTATTGCTACCAATATATGAAGAGAAAGGCATAATCTTCTTTCGATGTACGAAAAACAAAGTTGCTTATCCTTTTACGAGTGCTTCTGAAATGGGTGTGTGAAGCGAAAAATTTCTGGAAAATGATCGATGAGAAGAAAGAGAAACAGAATTTGATTGTATCTTATTGCCTTTAAATTACTGTGTTTGGACGCCGAGATCTAAGTAAAGTTTGGAGTTGGCGATTAGCAGGATTTTGTGTAGGGTGTTTTTGTTCTAACCAAGTCAAGTGACCAATCATCGGTTACAAATTCTTTTATTTTCTATGTTTCTAATAATCCATGAAGACTTCTATTTTCGTGCAATCCCGGCTTCCTTTTTTTTTTTTTTTATTGTTTTCTCCTAAGTTTCTTTAAATTATTTTTTTAAAGAAATGTATATCTAATATATTTGGACGAATTAGGAAAATATTGTATTGCAGTTTTTAAATTTAAGAAAATATTACAAATTTAAAACTATTAAATATATATTAAATTTAATCAAATAAAAATTTAAAATATCAATATCATCCTTAATATAATTTTATTACCTTTAATTTAATTAAACTCTAGTTATCATCATTATCATTACTAATTATATTATATCCATTATTTCTGTAAATCTTGTTATGATATTAATTTCAACACAATTATTTATGATTATGTGTAGTAGGAATTAATTTACATATGAATTATGTATTGACATGCTAGAATCTGTCATATTAATTAAATAATATTTTATTGATTAATGAAGAGTTTGGTGCTAAAGAAGTAAATGAATAATATGGCAAAAGAATATGCAGTGTGGAGTATGTGAGCTAAAACAAAATTATTATATTAATATTATACACAAAACATATATGAACTAAGAATACGTCCAAGGAAGTGTTGGTATTAGCATAGGATTAGGACAAAAAGAAAACGAGTATGATATGTTTTTTTTTTTTTTGAGGGAATAATAAACCTGGCGCAATTAAACAAATAATAATAATAGTAACGGGAGATTACGATCTCAAAGGAAGTCTAGAATAAAGAAGGAAGCAAGTGATATATAACCAATTGGAGGAGTTGTTATTCTTTGACCTAAAGTAAAAATATATGCTAAGAGTGTATTTGTTAGCGAATTTGATCATTTACTGAATTGTGTTAATACAAGGTATAATGTGGTGTGTAACATGACTTGTTTTAGATGATAATTTCATTGAGGGATCGTAAAGGAATTAGCATGACTAATGTGATGTGTAACATGACTTGAAAGAAGGTATTAGCACATAAAAACACGCCTATGGATGCACATACTTACGTGCATATTAGTTTAGAATTGATGGGTACCATGATAGCAACGTTGGACACAAAGAGATTAACTAAAAGTGAACTGCTTGTATAAAGATACGAACATGAACGCATTATTCACGCTGCTGGAATAAATGAGTAAGAATTGGAAAATGATGAACTAATTTTGGAGCATTCTCATGCATGGCGATAACCTTTGCTTCATTTAGTCATAAATTTAAATTATTTTGAATAGACAGGTTATGTATTTAAATGTTGATACATATTAAACATGGAGTGAATGGTTGTTAAAGTACATACTTGTAGACAGAAAATGATTTTCAATTGGGGTACAAAATCCCATCTAGTTGTATGGTTAATAAATGTGTCTTGACTTACAAGATAATGCTTATTACTTGATATGATATGAGAACTTGAAATGATTGGAAATACTAATTAGCAAGATCATTGGACAGATCCAAAGTTTTGAAAACGTGAATTTGACTTGGATAGGCACCTCTATGTATATAAATTCTAAATAAAAAGAAGCCTGAATTTGGGCATGAGATGAAGGTAATTGGGTAATAAATACATGCATTTAGTGGTGATAGAACTTCTCTATTCATGAACTGTCGGTTGAGTAATTAATGCACTCACTAAGGAAATACATTATTTTATACATGAAAGAGGCATGAAATTATGATGGAATACTTATTGTAAGTTGGGAACATTAAACTCAAGCAGATTATGCATCGATAAATCATGAACATCATAGTGATAAAATAGAATGTAAGTTTAAAAATAAGATCATGATATGTATGTAAGATTAACCACAAATGTGTAATGATAGAGATATTGATTGGAAATTTATGTAGTTTATTTCATTCATACAAGGAGAATTTATGAATGATAAGTGTACAAGACAAAGAGAACATAACTCCTGCTTTATGGATTGATAAAAGACAAAGAGTAAACAAGTATGTGCTTAATAAATACTAAATAAAATATGATTAACATGTAAATATTGAAAGATATAGCTCTTAATTATATTCATGTTGTTATTAAATTATTTAAGAATGATATATGTTTATTGTTAAAGATCATTTCTCCTTAAAAATGGAGAATATTCAAGTGTGTATGCTAATTAAATATATGTTCAATAATAGTGAATTGATTGTGAATGTGAAATTGTAAAAGAAGGGATGATATAAATATTGAATTGATAGCAATTGTCATGAAGTGTGATTTATATCTTATAGCTAATGTTTGCAAAACAAAGTTAACAAGTAAATTAAGTATTGATTTTGTACAATGATTTATTTATATATTCATATGATTGTTGATGGTAACCTAAAAATATATTTTAAATTAAGATAATTGGGATCGATTATGATTGTGATTATTTGTTATTAACTCCTTAGATGAGTTTAACAAGTCAACAAATAGTCTATCTAAAGATAAATGTATAGTAAAACTATTGGTTAATACTTTTATTGTCATTCATCAACTATTTGATGATTCTATTTAAGAATGAAGATTGCTCAACAAGTTGTTAATAAATTTCAAATATAACAGATCATGAATGCTTGATGAGCACATTGATTGATATGATAATATGGATTAACATCTTTTAATGAAATGGTGAATGATATAGATTATGTTTGTATCCAATAGTAATTGATCTATAAATAAGATTCACAAATAAAATGAAAGGCTTGCTTGATGCAAACATATAATCGTAAAATATTATAAATGTCTTTATTAATATTTATTTATTTTCAAAAATCTGATATATTTATATTTGAAATGTTGTTGATGTGAAAGTGAGATGACATAATGCAAATGCATACATGATAAAGTCATGCATCGTACATCATCAACATGATATTATGGAGAAATAAGGGAAGTGCTACTATATATATAAATATACATATAAATATATATACGAAGAGCAAAATAAAGGTGTCACTAGTATATTTATATATTATAAAAAGGAACCATAAAAAACACTAGTATATTTATATTTTAATATGATGCAGAGACAAAGGAGACATAATACTGGAGAAATAAATTATTGAGAACATACCCAGTATAGATTATGCATAATCAGAAACAAATATTGATATGATGATAAAGAAATAATGAAATGATATGGGAAAGAGGAATGCAATACATATTTACATTCATTAACATATAACATATCATTGCTATAAGAAAAGAGGAATGCAATACATATTTTCATTCATTGACATTCAACATTTCATTGCTATGATATAATTAATGAGATGATAAAGAAAAGAGGAATTCAATACATATTTGTATTCATTGACATACGACATTCCTTTTCTTTGATAATGTTACATGAATTAAAAAAATGATTGACACATAGTGTAGATGTATGGTATGATGCATTATTGATGAACAAATATATGTTATGTAATACTTTATCTATTATTACATCTCATTTATGCTATTAACTTTATTGATGGAAAGCTAAGGATGCCTATAAGTATGTTGGTTTAATATACCATTATTAGTCAAAGTTCTCAATCAAAAATTATGATTATTTATCTATATGTATATTCATCATAATGATGCTGGAAACATACATATATCATGTTATGTTTATGTTAAGGATTCAGCTATTAGGAAAAACTAAATCCCTTAATTTAATTTTTTCTATTTTGAGTATAATATCATATCATAGTAATATAAATCTACATTTGATTTGGATTACTAATGGTTGTCATTTATATGTTACTTATGAGTTGTATTGATGAAGATTGATATGAAATTATTGCATGTGTACATCATGCTTTCAATATTGGATTGTTTATACATTAAATCATGTAATGTGACATATGGGGAAATAAGGAGTATTAAAGTAAGGGTATAATTATATTTTCGAAGTCATTCCTCAACAAAGCTATAATTATGCTAATACATAAATGTGATGTATGAGTTGGTAATGCATGTAATGGATGCACATGAATGATAATTGAATACATATGTTATGATAGAATGAGGATTATACATTGTTATGATAATGATAAAATTGAAATGTAAGAATGAAATACTTTTAATAATCTTAGGTTACAAATAATATTTTAAGTTGTATATGACCATAATGACTATCTATATTATTTATGCTTATTTAAACATTATTGAATTTTATACTAGTGTTTATTATTTAATGAACATAGGTTAGCATTACTAGTATAACAAGAAATGATTACTTATCATTGGGTAATATTTTACATAAGAAAGGCTTAAAATTCGACGTACTCTAGTAAGTTTATATTGTGTATGCAACCACCATATATACATAGATAAGGCAGTAATATAAAGTCATAAATTTTAGATCAAAATATATATGCATATATGTGAATATTAAATACTTAAGATAATAAAATATTAGTGAAAGGTATAATTTTTAATATGTTCTTACATTGATTTAACATATATATCAGACATGCCATGGTTAATTTATGCATAGTCATATAATATTTATGTTCATGAATATAAATGCATAGTGGACATAATTAATCAAAAGCATCGAAAAGTTTACAAACAATAAACATTTTAACTAAAAAAAACTATATACATCCCTTGTAAAATGATTAACAGATTTCAAGAAACATGAGATTTATTAATTATTTTATGGACACATATTTCACTATGCAAGTACTACAATTCAATGTCACTAGCTTCCATTGTTATCATCATCATTAGTTATCGTTGTCATTATTAGCCACCAACCATCATCAGTCACCAACCGCCAACCATCACTAATCATTGGATTTTATTAAATCTTCATGAAAAATATAAAAACTCAAGAAAATAAAAAATTACAAAGATAAATACATGTATTTACCTTTATATATCATATTAATATATATGATAAAGAAATATATTTACCATGCTATATACTACATGGTATATATGGTAGATAAATTATTTACCAATATGTATATTGATAGATAATTTATGTATTATATACAATATAGATTTTATATGATATGCACATTTTATCTACTATATATATATTATGTTATATATATTAGTAAATACATTTATATACCATAGTGTTGACCCTCACTTTTCACCGTCGTATAATTTTGGATCTTTGTTGATTCGGTTAGGATTTAGTCCCCGGTATCGATCCCGATTATGCACATAGACCCCTGTGTCTTCCTATGTGTGTTCTGGTGCGTAGAACATCTCAAGACTGGTGGGGCCCACCATGGCGCCTGGCGGGACCCGTCATGTATTCTGAATATTCTGTGCATGCAGAACACCTTTCCTTATTGCCTACATAAGGAAAATCACTTGAAATGTGAAATATTGCATTTTTTGCCCCGGATACTATTCACCATAAATAGTGCATAGGTGGGGCCCACCAGGCAAAAGCAGGGACCGCA
This sequence comes from Dalechampia spathulata, assembly GCA_948192965.1. Lineage (NCBI taxonomy): Eukaryota > Viridiplantae > Streptophyta > Magnoliopsida > Malpighiales > Euphorbiaceae > Dalechampia > Dalechampia spathulata. The sequence goes on from CANYBF011068176.1 coordinate 15,888, forward strand.
GCCCCTAACAACCTATTCTGTGTATTCTGTACTGACAAAATACAATTCCATGTTGCATTACGTAAGGCGCAAAGCTTGGCATCGCAAATGCCATATTCCGGGTCCACCACGCTGTGGGGCCCACCTAGCAATAGTGGGGCCCACTACCCCTATTTCTTATTCTGTGTATTATGTACTTACAGAATACATTTCACACCTGCCTACGCGTGGTAGGATATACAGAATGCAAAATATTGCATTTTGGACCTAGGTTACTATTCATTATGAATAGTATACGGGCGAGGCCCGCCTTCCTCAATTAGCCCATTTTGGGTATTCTATACTTACAGAATACATTCCGCTGCTGCCTTACACAAGCATACCCCGTGGCATCCCGAATGCCACATTTCTAGGCTCACCACGCTGTGGGGCCCGCTAAATGCTAGTGGGGCCCACTTCCCCACTATCATCCTTTTTAATGCGTTTTGAACGCATAGAACACATCCTATCTGCTGCCTTGCTTGAGGCGGAACGCCTAGCACGCTATTTGCCACTTTCCGGGCCCTTTTATGCTGTGGGGCCCACATGGGTACTATTCATCATAAATAGTACCCAGATGGGCCTGTTAGTGTATGCTTTAGAGCATCATGTGTATTTGTACCATACGTTTTTCATTAATAAAGGCATTATTCATTATATAGTACAATGTTTTGAATGAACTTGTTTTACTTGGAGTATTAAACTATATATTGAAGTTCATGGTATTGGAACAATGCAGAAGAATCCATAAAGAGTTTATGGAATGAGATTCTTATTGTATGCAAATGTTCAATATCTAAATATCCCTGATCATAGTATTAATAAGAATGGACATTATTAGTATGGAAAGATCAGCACATATTACACTTC
>CANYBF011068195.1:0-13170 GCA_948192965.1 Dalechampia spathulata
AATGTAAAAATGTATATAAATAATAAAATTAAATTAGCTGAAAATATGAATCATTTATTTTTTTTATTTTCTAATCAATAAAAATTATATATATATAAATAAGAAAAAAATAAAGGAGCAGAGGTTGGAGCTATGAAAATAGATAAAATATAAATAAGAGATGGATTCATTATCTACTATATACATGGATTATATTTTATTGATATATTTAATATTTAATATTCATCTTTAATATATATGTTATATCTTTATATAAGTTATGCTGTAATATTTGACTTATTTATAATTAAATTTAAATAACTTATTGGGGTCATTTTTTTATTTTTTATTTTTTATTTTTGGAAAAAGGAACTAATACTATAACATGCAATCCCACAGCATCAACTTTTGAAGTTAGTATAAAACATTCCATAATCATTGAAGAGGTCCCCATAAAAGACAAAAAAAAGCAAGCATTAGGGTTTGATTCAATTAAGAACCATTTATTACTATTATTATTCATTATTTATATAGTGATAAAGCCCAAGTTGTATATTTTGTTTATTCAGATTAAAGCCAAAGTTTAAAGCCATTTTTAAAATAATTAAAATTGCATAATCAATGGTTTTAACTTTGCCAAATTATATTATAAATAAGCATATATATATATATATATATATAGCAAGCCATTTCAGTGTTTAACAACTAGCATGACTTTGCAGTTTATCAAAGTTGTAGCATCATTTTTCTTTTTTATTCACCATTCCAAAATGGATGCCATGATTGAAGGCCTTCATTGTATATATATATATATATATATATATATATATATATATATATATATATATTACTGTATTGTTGAATTTATAGTTGAACAAAGTGTCATTAGTTTAAGCTATCAGAAATTAACAATAATTAATAAAAAAGGGTAATGTTCAAATTTATTATAAGACTTTATCGTATAATATTTTTATATGTATAATTAAATTTTATGTTATATATATTAATCTCGCAATAATTATATCTTTTTTTTATATTTGAAATTTTATAGATTCAACACATGAGATTTAAATTCAATAAATGAAATGATAAATATAATAAAATTATAATGATGGATTACTTTTCATCATAATTTTATAAATTAAATGAAAAAATATAATTAAAAATTTTAATTAAATTGAAGGATAGTATTTGTTTTAATGTCGATAGTTATATAAATCGAAATTTATATAGAAAAAGGGCAATATTATAATATTAATGAGGGATTTTAAACTTAAGGAATTATAATTTGATTTTAAACAATTGCCCCTAAGCCATAAGGGTAGCCTCACCTGATATTGACCCCATGTTGATTGATTCTCCCTCAGTTTTTAATTTCAAAAAAATCTTATAATTTTTTTTATTATATTGGATGCATATGAAAGTATAAATGTAATACAATTAAAACAACTTTTTTATTAATATAAACATATCATATATATATAATTTTTTTTAATAAATCATCATTCACTATCCCCATCTCGATCATCGAAAAATTTATAATATTATTATTATTATTAACAATGATAATTCTTTTATTCATATTCAAACCAGATAAAAATTTATTTTATTGAATTTAATATATTTCACACACTAACATAAATCCAAAAACTAAGTTTGAAATCTTATCCTACTAAAAAAAAGAAGAGTATTTAGAAGAAAATGATTTTTAGAGCAAACCATCTCGATGTTAAATTTACGATATAAATATTATATATTTTGATATCATGATATATTTCAAAATTCAAAAATATTTAAAATTTCAACTAATTAAGAATATTTAAAATCTAAAAAAATGATGTATTTATGTTATATTTTGACTGTTAAATCATGACATTTTATTTAAAAAAAAAAGAGGGAATTGCAGCAATTTGGTATCAATATATTTTTAGCATATCTTATATTATAATATTTAAATTTATATAAATTTTTAGAAAATTGTGCATTTTATTGCTGAGTAATATATTTTTTTTATTGAAGTTATGTTAATTATATGAGGGTTGTGGTGGGTGCAAGTAGAGTGTCAGAGTGCACACTAAATGAGGATTTTCCTTGGAAATCACCCGTTAGATATTAGCTTATGATTATTTTAAATACTTAAATTACGCATTCAATCAAAAGCTACCACTAATAAATTATGCCACATGATAAAACTATACTATATAATAAATTATATTGGAATAATATATAATCCATTATCCAATTATATGTTTGATAACCTTCACACCCCATCCCATCCCATCCCATCCATGGATTAATACTTATTTTATTTTATTTAAATAAAATTGATCCGATGATATTCATCCTAGGAGCTCGTGCTCATTCAAACTCATTAAATTATTCGCAACTAAATTTATTTTGATTTTTTTTTTAATTTAAAATAAAAGGGTTTCTCTTTTTACTATGATATTTTTTTTCATTTTTTATTACAATTTATCTCCTTACATCATATTCTATTATATAATATTTATAAATCATCATTAATATCTTTGATATAGATAAATCTATATAATATCTTATTTTATAATATACAACTAACTAATTAATAATTTACTCAATTTTAATTAATACAATCATCTTAAACAACCATAATATTATTTAGATATTACATAACCCTAAATTAATTTTAAAATACATCAAATAATAATTATTAAATATTATTGGAATTTAATAAAAATTGATTATGACAAAATAATGATAATTATATATAAAATTAATATGTAATTAATGAATTAATTTTGTATAGAATGAATTGAAAAGAATTGATTTTAAATAATATCATATATTCTAGATATTTAATAAAATTAATCTTTATTTTGATTAATAAGTATATATAAAAGCATGAATTATATTTAAATATCCAAGAATATTTAGAATTGTCTAATATTTGCAAACAGGGGAGGAAATTGCATTGACGTGGACATGCCACTTGCACAATCATTCATTCATTCAATCACCCCCCTAAACTCCGTATCCAAATTAGAGGCACACCCAAAAATACAAAAAATAAAATAAATATTATTTTTGAATTGTTTGTGATTGTACATCAGATGTTGCCAGCTGTTCACCACCACTCTACATTAAGCTTATGCAAAGATTTTGACATCCCAACTCCCTCCATCTCCTTTATACTTCAATAACTTATTATTATTTTACTTCCACATTAAATAAATCATTATAATATAAGGAATTTATTAATTATTTAAAATATATCAACTTATTTAATAAATATTTTTTTTAAAACATTATTAAAATTCTGTATTAATAATTGGTTTTTATTATATTTATAAAATATCATAATAGACTGCTAAAATAGGTAAAAGAGTAAAATCCATTTCAGACATAAGTATTGGCCTACATAAATTAAATTGAACCAAACCAGAAAACCGTTATAGATCAATTGAACCGAACCTAGAAATAGAATCGAGCAGAATGAAGGCTCAAATCTTGGTGGGCTCCTCGGGTTGATGATTATGAATATTCGGAAAAGCATACAAATTATTAGAAATTTTAAATAAATATTTAACCAAGCCAGATCGAACCTATCCATTAGAGACCGAACCGGAGGGAACCACGGTCACCCAAATGACACAAGCATGGTGGTCCTGCCGCAGCTGCAAGCCTTACCTGTTGGGCAAAACATAGGCAACAAACTTGTACCCCCCATTAGAACACTCACCTAACAAGGCCAACACATGGGTGCAATTATTTTTTTTAAAAAATAAATTGCAAGGCAAAAGGTTGTGATTAATTTTCATCGGGATGTATTTATCTAGATTCGATCTATATTTTTACAAAAAAACTAAACTAATTAATATATATTTATTGATTTAATTCATATAAATTAGATATGGATAATTCTTATCTATTTAGAAATCAATACCCACTTAGTAGCAATTATATCAACTTAAGATATAAAAAACACATTTAAATTGCAGTTAAAAAGTTATAATTTTTGAACTCAAAATTTGAAAATGGAAAAGGATGGGGAAAGGAGTAAAATTTTATAAAAAGGCAAGGAGGATGTGGGTACATAAGATACCATTAATACATATTGTCATAAAACATGTGACATAGTGGCCCATTGTCCATCTTAAAGAAACCCACAAAATAAGACAAAACTTTTAATATATTATAAAGAAAAGTCCCCTAAAGCAGCCTTTCTTCACATGAAACAACAATCTTTACTTTTACCCCCCTTCTCTCTTTTCTTTCTTTTTCCTTTCCTCCTCCTCCTCCTCCTCCTCCTCTTCCTTTATACAAAATAAACCCTTTTTTTTTCTCTATTTTAATTCATCTTCTGTATAATTTTATGGATGATGTATAACAGGAACAACAATAGCTTCAAATTAATACTCAGAAAAAAGAATAATCAACTTTTTATTATATGATTATTGCTCCTGGTGGTGCTGTTATAATAGTGTGGTCAATTGCACACTCAATCACTCACTAGTAGCAATGGTACTAGGTAGTGTAAGATATGAATAGTGATTATTTTTACCATTTGAGTTAGTTTCATTTTTATTTGGAATTCTTATTCCAATGCTCACTCTTCATATTATCATCAAATCATCTGTCCTTTTTATGTGTATATATATATATATATATATATATATATGCGCTCCAAACTCCTCATCTGTTACTGCTGATACTAGTGAAGTAAATTCGTGCACTTGTTGTAAGGAAAAGAAGCGTCAGCCATCAACTGCGCAGTTGTTGTTGGGCAGCGCCCACTGCTACTGCTACTGCTACTTTTGATTTGAGAAAATCTGGGCACTGTTCAAATTCACTAAATTTACTTAGTGAACCAACAAGTGCAGCACCATCAGCTGCTGAGTCCCCTCCTTGAAGAAGCCTACATTTAGTGTCATTCTTGCACAACCCTCTCACAAAAATAGAAGCATGGTTTCCATCTAAGCCCATGATTCTCGTCTTCATACCTAAAACACGAGGTTGGAACTGAAAAACTTGTATGCAAAAGGGTATTACCGTATGCAGTTGAATTCATACCCAAAACCTAACTGAGGATCAAACAAATCATCGGTCTTGGAATCGTTGAGGAAAGAAAAGTGGTCCTGAAGTTTATACTCATCAATAAGATCATTGGTGGCGTTATTATTAGTGTTATTACTGTTATAATATGGAAAAGCATCAGATAAAGACATGGAAGATGACAAAGATGAGGAACCAGTGATACTATTGCTATTACTAGTTTCATTAACGATACTAGCATAAGAGAGCGACAAAGTAGAATTAGGAGTCAAAAAGAGGCCGAGAATTTGAAGAAGGTGAAGATGGGTTTGTGATGTCAAAGCCGTTGGCGGCAGCTGTAGGGATCTTTGAAGATGAAGAAATAGCCAAAGAACTTGGTCTGGAAGAAGAATTAAGTGTGATTAAAAGGAGCAGGGGAAGAAGGTGTTGAGGGTGAATTATATGGAAAACCCAAAACACTTGCCTCTATATCATCTTCTTATCTCCATGATCCTGTAAAAGAAGATAACCCATAATTTTCAATGCCTTTTCAGGGTCCAAACCTCAGATCGTTGAAAAAGCCATCTTAGTAGCTTCATAAGAATCCGTGGAGAAAAGGAGAAGCAAAGGAAAAAAAAAAAGAAAAAAGTGACCGAGTTGTAGAGAGAGAAAAAAGTGTGGACTTGGTAAAAAGAAAGGGAAAATGCTGCAAATAGCTTTTAAATAACTCAAACTCAACCAAATTATAGCAGATTCGATAAAAAAAAGATGAAACCCTTTTTTACTACTGAAAATCACACTGGAAACCAGTCTCTTTAAAGACGAGATAGAAGGGTTTTGTTATCATTTCCAGTTGAATCTTGTCCAGTTCAACAAAAAAAATGGAAAGAAAAGAGAACGAAGAAGACGGGGGAGATGATCAATTAGATTGAATCATAAATTCTTACATTATCCAGGGTTTTCTTATCATTAATAAATTGATAATTTTATGCATAGAGAGCCGGTAGAAGCCTGCATGCAGTAGCAACGAGAACATAAAGCAGCATTTGGCTTTTTTCTGGAACTTTGTCTTTACGGAACTGGACAAAACAAGGCTTCGTGATAGAGTAGATTCAGATCTGTTCATGAGCTTTCAATGGAAATAAAACAATATAATATTTTATAAATATTAATTAATTTAAATTTCTATAAAATTAAATATAATCAACAACTATATAAATGAATTAAATTATTTATTAAGAATTCATTCATTAATTTATATTTATTTAATAAAATAAATTCAACTTAAATTATATAATATTTAATTTATTTAGATTTATATAAATTAATTCATTAACTTAAATAATTTAGTTATCAATAGTTCTATAAATATAAAAAATATATATTTAATTTTAATTATTAAAATAAAATTATTTTATATTATAACTTTATTTATATATTTTTAAATAATTTATTTTATAATTTATACTTTAAAATTCATTAAAATTTATAATACATAAAAAATCTGATAAAATATAACTTAAACTCGATTTAAATTAATTAAAATTTGATTTAATTCCACCATTTAAAATGCTATTAACAAACAACAAATATTTTACAAGATTGCATTATCGAATTATCAAATCAATTCATGTAATATTCATACTTTTATGTATATATTTTTAAAAAATTAAAATTAATAAGTTAAATATTATTATTTTTAAAAATTATTTTATTATTTTATTGTAGAGAATGTGAATGTAAAATCGAAGTTTTTTTTTTTTAAAAAAAAAGAAAAAATGATAATGCTTTTCCAGGAATGACTGACTAATCGACTAACTTCGGAGAAATCAATCATTTGAGGGAGTGAAGAATTAAAAGCACACGCGCTAAGAAGGACGCGTGTGGGAAAAACTTAGAGCAGTGTTTGAAATTCTGCACGTTCACTTGCCATCGTTCTGACAAAAGAACTGTAATAAAAAAAACATAAATTTATTATAAGAATTTATATATATTAGAAAATATTTTGATGGTGGGGCACTTATCTACATGAACGTCCACCGATACTTCCACGCATAAGCCTACAGATGCTTTATGATGTGTTAGATAATATGGTCAGGATTAGTAATGTTAATTTTGTTTGGTTATTAGTAAAATAATATCTTAATGACATAATATTTAATTAATTCAATTATGTTTAATGATCCTTCAATCAAGCCACATCAAATTTTAAAAAATGGATGGTGTAGGCCTTGACAACGAAATTCATCACGTGGTTGGAATTTTTTTCAAAATATATTTTAAAATTAACACTTCAATATTTCTTTCCTGTTTTATTTTATTTTATTTTGATTTTTCCTTGATCGTCCTTGCCTTTATTTCATGGGGTCACCATTACTCCATTTTCTGTTTGAACTTTGTAGGGACAAATTGGTCATCTTCATTGATTTTTTCGGACAACATCCGAGAAGTTCAAATTTAGGATTTTTTAAGCTCTCTGAAAATCACCCATGGCTGTATTTTTCAACCCCACGACTCCATTTTAGGCTCAGATTTTGGGCCCAAATAAAGTCTTGTTTTTTGATATCAATTTGTTAATAAATTTTATGTTGCTTAGATATATAATATATTTTTTTAGTCCAATTGTTAATATAAAATTATAATTTTTAGGTAAAATATTATGACTTTATGAACAATTTTTTTTATTTTTTAAATATCGGGTTTTTTGAAATTTTTTAAAAATGACAGTTTTTTGAAAATATTTACAAAAATAATACTACTTTAAAAGTTTAACATAGTTTATTTTAACGTATAAAACTGTTTACTTCAATTTTATTTCAATTCAAGTTTACAATGGTTATTTTTAAAATATTTATAGAAATTTATTATGTAGGCAAAAAATAAATTATTAATTTGTAAACTTTTATATAATTATCAAGAAAAAACAGCCCAAACCCATCTTTCAAATTTAGGGGAAAGTGGGTTGGGTATTGGGGTTGTTCATTTATTGAGCTACTCAAAAAAAGAATTTTACAAAAATAACAAGAAAATTGTTTTAAAAATGGAAAAAAAAATTAAAATACTTTTTTTTTAAAAAAATCTTCAAAAATATTATAGAAAATGATGAATTTATAATAGAGGAATAATGCCCTTTTTACGTTGTCATGCTCATTAGAAGTGTGACATGTGTCATATTTTCATAATTTTAATTTCTATTTTTATATTTCTAAAATATTAATCTCAATTTTTTAAAATAATAATTTGAAATCAAATAATTTAATATAAAATAAAAGATTTTACTAAGTTTTAATACATAACCAACATCATCATTATGAAAAAAATAAATATATCTAAAATACGAAAAATATCTTATTGTTATCAGCTTATGTTGTAATATATTAGATTAAACTAGAAGAATTTAAATATTTTGAATGGGATGATATTGAATTTTTTTTATACGAGTTTTGTTTTATAGTTCCTTTTAATGAATTAAAATTGTAAATTTTATATGCTTTTAATATTTATGATAATCAAAGTTAAAAAACATATATCAATGTATGATTATTAAACAATGAAAATTAAATAATATAATTAGTGAGAAGATTGGTTAAGATTTTGGAGTTTTTATGTGTGTATATACAGGTTATGATTTATATGCATGTAAACCATATTTATTATTTTTATGGTAAACAACATAAAATACATACATACATACATATATATATATATTTATTTATTTATATGTTCATTATTCTATATAAATACAATACATATGATTATTTACATGATAATACAATTATTATGTTGGAATATGTATTTCACAGTTTTTGTACTTGCCATATCAATATGGTTTAAAATCGAGAGGCATTTTAGTAATTTTTTAAATTTTAGTTTGACTAAATCAGATACATGTATTTTGTGCTATTGTCAAAAGCATACCTCAAATTGTGTGATTTTGCAAATTACCCCTTTATTTGAAAAACCGCTTTTGACGAGCGTTTATCGTATGAAGTCGATAGGCATTTCAAGGACTTGGGTTTGGACTTGAAAATCATCGACCATGGATGGATCATATTATCAGAAACATTCTGACATTCCGTTAGTAACACTCCCAGAAGATGGCTGCACCATTCGACGAGTGAACTGCACGTCAGTGTCGAAGTTGTCACCCTTTAGCATGGCCACCCACCCATTCATTTATATGCTTCTTACTACAAAGAAAGATGACATCATCCCAAAGCTTAGCTTGTTGGACATAATTGCAACATACAGTTATTGATAAGCATGCCCTTCCCAGAACTGATGAGACAGAAACTGTGAACCTGATGTTGGAACTCCATTGACTGCCTGAAAATTGCAATATCAACCTCTGTATTTTCTGTTTAACACTGGATGACTAGTGATCGTTGTCTTCCTCTAAGCAATGTGCAAAAATGACACAGACGTTCACCGGTTGCCCGATCCTTGAAAAGGGCGAACCTAGAATAATAAATCAACCAATAATACTGGTTAGTCTTGTTGAATGTCATAGTTGTGTAAAAAACATTGTCACAATAACAATGGATACATACTCCACAGGGATTGATCTTTACAACAAATACAACATCCCTTGAACCCAACAACTAAACAGGTATTTCTGAAACATGTAGCTTGTGGAAGGAACCGTACAAATACAAGAACAAAGTTCAGTCAGACTAAAATGAGCTAATGTGATTAGTTAATGACAATAAATTGTATCAAGGTGTCATCTGGCACTTCCAGCAGCATATCACTTCACAAATTGAAATTAGCATTACAGGATGACAATTAGAGTTTATAATTTGGACTAATTTAACATTAATTCATATTACAAATAGAATCCTGAACCTGAATCTGGACTCCACAGAATCAGCAGATTACTAATGCTTGTTTTCATTAGACACTGCCACACCATTTTCAGTACGAGTGTCGAATCCATGATACGGAACTTCAAACATGGGCTTAGGAATTGGACGTCCATCAAAATCCGCTGGAAAAAACTCAAAGTCAGGACCAAAGTTGAACTTGACCACGCAATTTGGTTGATTTGGAAGGGTGTACATTGAAGCAGCAGGATAATAACGGCCACCATATAAATCCTTGAAGGCAACTCCTTGACATATCCCATTTTTAAAGAAAGATATCTCACTTCCTGCATTAAAACCAGCAATATTTTCTTCAAACAGTAAACAATGGTGTTCCAAATAAGAAATACAAAACAAAAATTCAGAATTTTGGGGATCAGTGGAAACTACTTGGCTCATAAATGACAATGACTCAACGTATGTGAAAATGACTGAGGCACAGATGAAGAATATCGAACATGGGAATAATCATAAACCAAAAGCACAAATTCAAAAACATATACATATATTTCCATGAACATATCGGTGAAAGTCAATCAAAATTATGCAAAAAGTGAAGAATGAAAACGCATATAGTTGATCCCAATCAACCTAAGACCGAGATTTGGTTGAGTTAATATTGACGAAACCTCCAGCTTGGCATTCCAACATGATAAACCTAACATCCATTGGGTCCTAGTGACCAAAATGCTTCTTTTAGATTCATGTCAGTAGGAATATGAGATTCAGATTATAGCATCTAGGTAGTTATTAAGATATGGAGAAACTGCGCTACACTGCTTAGAAAGCTTAAAAGATATGGAGAATCTTAAAAGAAAAGGAGCTTCGATGATTTACATTCATACAAACTGTCAGCCTCCTATTTTCCAAAGATTCATCTTATCCCTAACCAGCAATCAAATTATGAGTAGCCATGAACTTAACTCACCAGGAATGACTTTAGGAGGATCTTCTTTAGGATCAGGAGCGCAAACATACCTCTGACCTTTATACCAAACCAAATGAGGTGGTTTGGGAGCATACAAAGAACCATCAGGCAAATTAATATAAAACCCAATAACATCACCTTCCTTATACCCTTGTTCGCCATACTTTTCTCTCAAAGCCTTGTGAATTTTACTCCCATCTATATCTCTATACCCAAAACTATTCCCATCATACCCAACCGGAGCCTGCAAATCCCCTTTCTCAGTAGACCAACCGAGCCGAGTATGGCCAGTCTCTCCCAAGTTGACAACTTTAATTTCAAAATACCAAGCCCCTTCACAAACCCCTCTTGTAGCCCTCACCATTCTATACCCTTTTGTACTTGCAGCACTTAATCTATCTTCGCTTAACTCAACTTTCTCAGCTTTATAAACCTTAGATAAACATATACTAGCATCAGGGGTATCATCAGTTTTATCCTGTAATCTCGGAACTGGAGTTATCAAAACAGTATCTTCAGCTGGTGTGTTTTGGGGATGCAATTTAGGTCTCTTCTTGCCTTTACGTGTAGATCTTGTAACCCACACATTATTGTTGTTTTTCTTCTTTGATTTCTTCTTCGTTGCAGTTTTCGTCGCCGTTGTTGCCAAAGTTGGAGTCTTCATCTCTTTGTTGTCAATTGTTTGTGGCTGCTTCTCTTGCCGTTGCGTTATGGAAGAGAGCTGTTTCTGCTTCTTAGGAGGCGGGTCATCTTCGTCGTCGTCGTCGTCCTCATCTTCATTTTCTTCTTCGTCAACTTCTTGCTCATCGTTATTATTATTAATGTCCTTGGAAGGTGTGGGTTTTTCGGTGTCGTTTGATGTAGTCGGGTCTGATTCAGATACATTCATATCTTGCTGCTTAATTGAATATCCGTTTTGAGAAGCGTCGGTGCCGTTTAGGATTTGTTCTGATACCGCTCCGTTGTGATGTCCGGTGGTGGTGGCGGGAGGTGGATCGTGGGATTTGGTGGATTCTTCTTCATCGTCTTCTCGGTAAGTAGCTCGAAGCGAATCCATGAACTTGAAACAAACAAGAAAATAATTTCAGTTAGGGATTCTGGAAATATGGACCGGGAGAAGTACACTGCAAATCGGGAAACAGCGGAGGCGAGAGCTCATGGGCTTTATTGGGCTTCTATTATTTATAAGGGATAATTCGTTAAACATCATATTTGGCGGATAGATATTAAAAATATATATATATATTTATAATTTATTATATTCTGTAAAATATGAAATTTATACCTGAAATTATCTTTATTAATTCAAAATTTTTTTAAAAAAATAAATTTAAAATAAAAAATTTATTATTATTATCATTGGCTACTGCAATCCAATCAAATAATTATAATAAAATATTCAAAATTATAGAAAAATTAATAAATAATATATTTCTGATTTTAAAAAATTATTATTTATTTTAACAATATTATAAATTTTGATAAATATATGTATATGAAAAAGATCAGCTCAGTCAAAGTTTTCATACTAATTTTATAGGGTTAAAGATTATTATTGTAATGTGAAATGAAAACTATTTTCTATTTTATATATTTTTAAAAAAATTTGTATTTAAATTGCCCTGTCAATAGAATTTTTTTTTATATTATTTAGAGAAATAGTTTTTATTTCATATTAGAATGGAAAATTATTTATATTTAACCTAATTTTATGTACTAAATTTCATAATATTTAATAATATTCAATAAATATAATAATCATATATTTAATAATACTGTTTAAAAAATTTATTTATTATAATTTAAAATTTGAATAAAATTTAATATGTTTTCCTATTTATAAAAAATAGAAAAAGGGAGGAGGAGAAAAAGAAGAAAATATGGATGAAGAAGAAAGAGGAAAAAATAATAAAAACAACTATAAATATAATGGAATCCTTGGTATCTGACATGACATTCTTTTTAAGTTATAAATAATTCTGGTCACCTAAAGAATGTGTATGTATATATATATATATATATATATGCCCCTCGCACCCCAATTCATCCCAACGACCGCTCTTTCTCCCTCTAAAATCCCAATTCTGATGTGCGCCATCTCTAACTCTAACGGCTTCTTTCTTCCTCTCATTGTAATCTCACCCCTCCCTTTCTCTCTCATTGCGTTCGAAATTACTCCTCCATTCACTAATGGCACCAACCAAGCTCAATTCCACTGTGAATTCTCTTTCTATATATCTATATGTTTTTCTGTTTTGCATGCTGTTTTAGATTGGAATAATCAGCTCTGTTTCCATTTCATACGGAATGATCAGCTGATCACATGTTCTGGATCTGTTCACAATTTTTTTCAGTGATTCACTACCTGAGAATTGTTGCTGCTGCTGCTGC
>CANYBF011068277.1:0-13778 GCA_948192965.1 Dalechampia spathulata
TGGTTTTGAATCTATCATTGAATTAGATTTTATGGTCACGAAAGTAGTCTGTAGGTCTATCTTCAATAGGTAATGAGTTTCTGGAAAGAAAGTTATTACACATAAACATTGCTTTAAGATTTTAACTGATATAATTAATAAGATACTGTGATTAGTTCCATACGTTCATCCCTAGAATTACTTGTACCATATGTAAAATATCACTTAATTTTCAATATAAAGTTAGCTTAATTGTTTTAAAACCTTATTATTATTTGTTATCACATAAATAATCGATGAAATTAATGTCTAATACTTGATTACCGTCAGTCCTAGAGAACGACACCCTTATACTGCAGTTGCAACCCGTATTCTTGTGGAGGCGTAATTACATGATTAAGGAATATAAATTTAAAGCTTATTGAATTCTATGCACGTGAGATTTACTTCATTTATATGCCAACAATCAATAATTCAAAGATTTAATAAATAAAAGATAAAATCAAAAGCCAATAAATTAAGGATATCGATAACTAGAAATAGGGAATAGAATGTATCCATTAATAGATTCATAGGATTAAATTCATTTAATCAAAATATTCTAATTTCTAATTATTATTATATTGTAAGATTAAAGTGATTTAATTCTTTTAAACTAATCAAACTCATATAATTAATTATCAATATGATTAATTGAATTTAAACTTTTATTCTATTACTTAATTAAATCAAATCAATAAACAAACAAAATAAGTACAAATCTTAAAAAGCAATAAAAAATCATAAATACTTGTTACAACTACTTAGAATCTTATAGATTAATACATCAAGTCTTATATGAATTCGACCTTTCAATCTGTCACTCAAATATCAGAGAATCATATAACAAGTGATCAAGTCTATTATAAGCATTAAGTTCATATATTGTTAGCGTATAAATAGGTGTAACTTTACATGCATAATGAATCAACAAGTTTTAAATTTATAATCCTTAGATTGTAATTACACCACCACAAGAATACAGATCGCAACTACAGTATAAGGGTATTATTCATTGGGACCAATGGTAATCAAGTACTAGACATCAATTTCATCAATTATTTAGGTGATTCATTAATCTAATATAAGATAAAGTTTATTAAATGAATTAAAATATAAATCAATTAACGTAGTATACATAATTTACAATTAAACATAAGGATGGATGAATACGAAGATAATAAGACCTTTCATTAACAATTCAAGTATCAGTTTTAAAGTAATGTATTAATGTAAATCCTTTCTTTCAAAAGAGGTTTTACCTACTAAAAATAAGTTAACACCCTACTTTCATAATTGCTAAATATTCAGTGATTAAGTCTTATTTCTACATTTTATGCCTCTAAATTAACTAACTCCTATGTCTAGGTAGTTATATTTGGTGTTCTCAAGTTCATTCAGTTAGGTTAATCCTTCTTTCAAAGCGATTAACATAACTAATTAATATTCGCATGTTACAAGGGCTCATTCTAACAATCGAATATAATTGCATGAAATACAACTCAAAAACATAAAGAACATCAATTTGCTAATAGAAAAGGAAATAATATTGTTTGCATAATCATCCAAACCTCACGTCAACTTCTATTACTAAATTATAACTAGAAATTTAATAAAGTAAAGAAACATAACAAAAGGAAATACAATCATAGTAAATATTTGAAACTAAAGCAGAAATAAATGGAGAATAAGAAGAAGTTGGACAATTTATTGCTACTCTACTTTTGCTCTTCCTTTCCTACCCAATGCAATTATCTTTTCAATATCTTGATGAAGATCTAATAAAGGAAACTAGAATCAAAGAAAAGATTAGCAAAAATAACTCAAGTTGTCTAGGTTTTCTCTCAATCTTCCCCCAAACCCTAATTCTATCCTAACCTAATTTTCTAATACTCCATGAGTGGATGAATGATAGAATCCCCTATGTTCTAACTAACTTAAACTCCCTATAATTGTCTTACATCTACATGCATCCTAACCGTACATTATTATGATCCTAGGGCTAGAAAAAGAAGAGAAAATATGACCTAAATGCATCACACAAGTCGTGTAAATGCTACACGAGTTATGTGGCTTTTGAAACTACTAAAACAAGTAAGAATTAAAGGGGGTCGAATCTTACACGGGTCATGTAAGGAGTTTTTGAAGGTTGATTTCTACATGACTTGTGTGGCATCTTGCACGAGTCATGTAAGACTCATTTCTAGTATGAAAATTGAGTTTTTCAAATGTATAACATGGCCAACATGACTAGAAATAGCTAAAGTATGACTCAAAAACCTAAAACCAAAGTGTGATGCATGAAAGTGAACCTATATCTCTATAAAGCATGCAAATGAAGCCAAGCACAACACAATCATAGGTTGAAGTAGAATGCTATATATATGATTTTAGTATCAAAATAAAACTAAGATATAAATTATGCAAAATATGAAGAAAGTGTATGAAAATGTACGAAATTATGCTAAGTATGTATGATATGCGTATGATACATGTAATGGTATGAAATGCATAAAATATTATACTATATGCTTATGTATGCTAATAAAGTGCATGAAGACAAGGTTAAAAGAATCATTTAAGAATAGAGAAAAGTAATGATAATGCCAATTATATATATCAATCTCATAACTAATAAAAGAACATCATAAAATTAAGTTAAATTAACTCATGAATCATGTTAACTTCAACAACTCATATCCCTTAAATAAATATAACTAGACATGGTAGATAAAGCAAGCAAATAAACAAGAATTGAATAATGAATTCATAATTAAAGAGATAAAGGAAGAAGAAAGAACTTGTTTGAATGATTAAGATATTCCACTTTAATCAACAATTGAATCAAACTTTAAAGCTTTAAATATAAATAAAATAAGTAAAAACTAAAAATAATGAAAAAAAGCTAGAAAGCTAAATAAAAATTGTAAAAATACATTTTGGAGGCTCTCCCTAACTTAAGAAATAAAGCACTTTATTTATAGGTTAATTTGGGGTTCCCAATCTCATGCTTATAAAGTAGAATTACTATAAAGAATTGTTAGCATAACTCTTTTAGGAGAGAAAAGTTATCAATACAACTTTATGCTTTGATAACACATGTTCATGGCATGTTGAATGATGACTTATGATTGATTTACCTCATGTTATAAATGATAAATGGTATCTTTTTATGATGCATAATGATAGCTTAGCAATATAATGTTATTATTGGTGGACTAATCTTTATTTCATGAATTGTTTATATTTTTTGTACATAGTTGGTGAGCAAATTATTATTTTATAAATGAATGTTAACATTCTATTTTCCCCTTTCAACAAATATATTTATTATTATCTCAATTTTATTTTGTATTCTCAATCTTCTATTTATCTTTTTCTTATATTTTTGATTTATAATATGTGAATGTATAATATACATATGTCTACTTAGATACATGATAATTAATTAAATAAAAAATAATTATATGACTTAGATATAGTGGATCACTCTACATGAACCCAATTCTAGAAGGTCAAATTGAGCATTATGTTCAATCTAACTGATTTTCTTTGTTGTACTAAGTAGCAACTCCATTATAACCTCTTCATAGGTTTATGCATTTCTCAAGGTAGCCCCTTGGAAGGATTGCTCTTTACTTCAAGTAGGTCTATAGTGTTAGGTTGCAAATCATTCTTACCAATTTGACACCTTGTTTATAACTATATTTTTGTCAAAGTTTCAAAAATCAACTAACAATATTTAAGATATAATGTAAAATTTGTTATTTTTACTGTATATAATAGATACTTTAAACTTGAAATTATCATTTAATTTTTAATTTAAAATAGTTATTATTGAAAATTTAAAATATAGACATTTATATCTTAACAAATATAAATTGTTACTTTCTTTGTAAATCAAACTATTTTTACAAAAATAATATGTGCTCATAAAAATGTAAATGCAATATATATATATATATATATATATATATACACTTAAAATCATACTTCTTCTATTCTAAATTGATAAACACATTTTCAATTTCACAAGAACTAAGAAACACATTAATTATTTTACTTAGAAAGGTAAATTTAGATGTACTTTTCATGGTATACTCTTACTTTAATTAAGAGAAAATATTTGTTCATTACTAATTATCTTTTTAATGTTTAAGATGATTGAATAAAGAAATTACAAAGATTTAACATATTAGGCATCTTGTTAAAATAGTAAATAGACTATAAGTTAGGATGGTCAAATAAACTATAAGGAAAGTCTGCTTATTAATTTAGAATGGAAAGATGTTGGCACATAAATAGTTCTAAATTAATATGCATAATGAATCAACAAGTTTTAAATTTATAATCCTTAGATTGTAATCATGCCACCACAAGAGTATGGATCGTGAGTACAATGTAAGGGTATCGTTCTTTGGGACAAGAGCGGCTAAGCACTAGTTATTGATTTCATCGATTATCTAAGCCATTTAACATTCGAATATAAGATAGAGTTTATTAAATTACTAAAATCTTTACCCAACTATCATAGTATTCATAATATATAATTAATCAAAGTATAAACCTTCCATTATTAATTCAATTACCAACTTTAAAGCAACGTTTAAATGCAAAGTTCTTTCTTTCAAAAGAGTCTTTACCTACCAAAGCTAAGCTAACACCCTACTTTCATGACTGCTAAGTTAGCTTTAGTGATTAAGTTCTATTTCTACACCTTATGCCTCTAAATTAATCAACTCCTATGTCTAAGCAGTTATAATTTGGTGTTACTAAGTTTGTTCAGTTAAGTTAAACATTTTTTTAATGCAATTAATAGAACTACTTCAATGTTCTCATGTTAAAAGGGCCCGTTCTAACAATCAAACATCATTTACATGAATCACAACTTAAAAACATAAAGAGGTAAATAAATTCATAATGTAAAGGAAATTAATTCTATTCAAACGTCATCCAATCCTTACAAACTACTATCAAATCATAACTAAGAATGGAATAAAGTAAAAGAACATTAAGAATAAAAAAAATACAACTATAAAGAGTTTAAAACTAAAATAGAAAAAGATGGAGATAAAGAAATCTTGAACAATTATGTTGCTCCTGCTACTCTGTCTTCTGCTCTTCTCGATTCCTCCTTAGCTGCTTTATAAAAGTTTGATGAAAGACTATGACAACGAAAAAGATATGGAAGAGAATATTAGCTATCAAATCACACAAAATTCATCTCCTTTTCTCTCTATCTCCCCCTTAACCCTAAAACCCTAACCTAATTCTCTAGTAATGCTCCGTGAATGAATCTATGACGGAACCCCCCACTTTTCACATTCTAATCCTCTCTAAAAACTGTCCATTCCCTAGATTAATCATCGGCCTCCATTTATACGATCATATGATCAGTAAAATAATGAAATATTACATGAGTTGTGTAAATATTACACTACTCATGTAAAGCTCAAATTGATTGAAAGGAAGGAAAATTTATGGAAGCCACATTCCACATGATTCATGTGGAATTTTGCATGAGTCGTGTAAGACTTGTTAAAGGAAATAAGATGATTTTTGAAGGATCCACAATCCATACGACTCATGTGAAATTTTACACGAGTCATGTAAGACTCCTTTGGCATGAAAATGGAGTTTGTTCAAAGGGTGAAATGTGCCTAACACGAGTTGTGTGACTAAAACATGACCTATAGGACATAGATCTAGCATATTAATGCATGAAATGAGTGTCAAATACTATAGAATATGCAAATTTAAAGCTAAACATAATTAAATTAAGAACTAAAGTGGAATGTCATGTAAGAATTTAATATCAAAACTAAAATAAAATGTAAAGTATGTAAAATATGAATAAAATGTATGGAATTATGCTAATAATGCAAAATATGAGTATGAAACATGAAATAGTATGACATTTATGAAATACTATATGATATGCTAAAGTTTGGAGGGAAAAACATAAAAATAATGCCCGAAAGGACATTATTATAAGGGAAAAATATAGGTTAAAATCATAGTTATCAAAAGAGTAATAGTTTTCATGGATATGAAATTCACAAATATAACTACCTACACATATTATTTCACCAACCAATAATATGAATATCAATTTTATTATTGTAAATATGATGATATATTGTATAGGTTTACCATAAAAATTATCAATTTTGCAAGGAAAACTGTTATATTTTGATCATAATTTCAAAAATTAACCATCATTATTTAAGATATAATGTAAAATTTGTTATATTTACTTTGTATTTAATAGATGTTTTAAACTTGAAATTATAATTTAAGTTTTAAATAAAATAATTATTATTTGAAAATTAAAATTTAAGTATCAAAAAATATAAATTGTTACTTTCCATGTAAATCCAATTATTTTTATAGAAATAATGTAAGCACATAAAAACATGAACACAAGATACATTACTACTTAAAAATCACACTCCTTTATCTCAAATTGATAAACACACCTTTAATTTTGCAACAACTAAAAAACCATTAATTCTTTTGCTTGGAATGGAAAATTTAGATATACTTTTTTCTATTATAACCTTGATTTATTTATGTAAAAGAATTTTTTTTCATTACTAGTTATCTCTTCAATTTTTAAGATGATTAAATAATTATATAATAGAAATTTAACAGATTAGACATCTTGGTAAAATAATAAGTGGATTATAATTTGGGATAGTCAAAAAGGAAAATGTGTTTATTAATTTGAAATAGAGGGCGTAATAATTTTAAGAGATAAATTTCATATATAAAACTATCAATGTACATTATTTCACCAAGTAATAATATGAATCTTAAACTTATTATTGTAAATGTGATGATATATTATATTTAATTTAGATCATATAATAAATTATACACTTGAAAAAAAAGTGAAAAAAGTAAATAACATGGTGAAAATGCTAGAAATAACATCTAATTTTATCAAATAGCATATAAATTAGAAGATTTGTGAAAGTTTTTCTATTTTCCAATATCATGACATAAACTAATTAGTTAGTGCATAAATTATTTTATATTTATCAAAAATAAACAAAAATTTTATATAAATATTGCTTTTTAAAAAAATTTATAAGCACAATTAATATTTTAAAAATATTTACAAAAATAATGCCTTTAAGGCTAAACATATGCTTACTCTAATTTTATATTACTTTGTGGAAAGATTTATTTTAAGTTTATTTCAAATTTACTTCAATTTCATTATAGATTTACCATAAAATTGTTATTCTTGTAAATAGTATTGTGTTTTTTAGAAAAACTTTAAAATTCACTTGATATTATCTCAAAAATAATGTAAAATTGGTTATTTTTGTAATTATTCCAAAAACTATAACCAAAAGATTTCTTTACTGTATATGATAGATATATTAAATTTTAAATGATAATTTGATCTTTATTTTAAATTAAACTATTATTTGAAATTTAAAATATAGTAATTTATGTCTCGACAAACATAAATTGCTACTTTCTATGTAAATCCAATTATTTTTTCAAAAACAATGTATGCACTTAAAAATATTATCATAAAATATGTTATTATTTAAAATTATACTCTCTATGTCCCAAATCAATGGACACACTATCAATTTCACAAGAATTTAAAAAATATAAATTATTTTACTTTGGAAGGTAAATTTAGATGTATTTTTCTTAACATACCATTATTTCAATTATGAAACAGAGAAAAAATTATTTTATTAGAGATAGACATTTTGTATGGTTGTAAAATTAGCTCACAATAAATTTTAATTTATAATCTTTTATCTTACAAGATATGTCTCCTTAAATATATGAGTCGTAATTATAGTATAAAGGATATTGATTCCATAGAGATTGATGTATTGGTTATTAGCTTCAACTAGTTTTATGTTAGTTAAAGATTAAAAATTAAGTTTAAAATAAGAAATTAAATGATTTAAATGAACTAGTAAAAATAATTACTAAATTAAATTAAATGAGATTTTTCTCTACTATATTTCAAACAATAGGGATGAAATTTTCAATTTAGGTTCAAATGATAATTAATGACAATCACACTTCATTAATGGATAATTAGGTGAAGGTGGATAAGCTATAATGTCAATAAGCTTTTTTCAAAGATAAAATTATTTATTAGAATTAATTAACTACCTACTTTCATAGTAATTAGTTAATTGAAATGCATTAAGCCCAATTATCCTTATTAATCCCTAACAAGAGTCAAATTCTTATGTCTATGTAATTTAATCTCATTTTTATCTCAAGCTTTTCAATAATTAATTCATATTTTAATGCAATAATTATCTAAAACATGTAATTAGTTGGTACCAATATTAATTACAAATAATGAACCACTCAAAATATGACTAATAACCCTTAAAATGAGATATTATCATTAATTACAAGTAAAATAAGTTTCAACAAAAAAGTATCTAATTTCTAAATATGATTTTACTCACAATCCACCAGGCAAGATACACTCAAGAACATAAAGGTACAAATTTTACAATCAATTACTGAAGAGGGAAAATAAAACATAAAACCTAAGAGATTTTACCTTTGATTTCTTTTCCTTCTTTGATTCTCCCTTTTCTTTGAAGCTTTGATTCATTATGTGATCTAATGGCTCAAAGTTAGCATCAAAAATAAGTAAAATCATAATTCTATGAGTCAACGTAAATTATATTGAGCTAGTTAAGTGTACCAAATAGAGCTCTCAAACCCAACATGAGTCATGTTAAGCTAGTTTGCACAAAATATGACCATTTCAAGTCTAAGAAGACTCGAGTTACAGATAAGGCAACTTATGTCAAATGGAAATAATTAGAACATGCAAGAATGAGTCATTTACACCTACAATAATATAACCAATACATTTAAACATAAATTTTAATAAACATAGTATATGGGTTAAGGAACAAAGTAAAATTGGTTATTTTTATAATTATAAAATGAAATGAGAAGTCTTTTTACTTTATACATGATAGATATTTTAAATTTGACATTATAACTTAATTTTTACTTTAAAAGGAATTTTTATTTTGAAATTTAAAATATAATCATTTATTTCTCAACAAACATAAATCTCTACTTTCTATGCAAAACTAATTATTTTTCCAACAATAACATGTATACATAAAAACATCAACACAAGATTCATTATTATTTAAAATTGTATTCTTTATATTGCAAATTATTAAGGAAATTATATATTTTGTAATTATCTTTGGCATAATTAGATGCTTTATAGGAATATAATTAGACATATGTTACCGATTTTGCAGCACTATTTTAGGAGAAGATATGGTAGACAGTGTGTATATATGTAGTACATTGCAACTATGAAAAATGAATCCAATTTTCACTAAATCTTCTATTCTTGTTATGGTATCAGAGTGACGATCCTGGTGGTCTTGATTATCAAACTTTCCATACTTTCTAAAACATCAACATAGCCATGGCAGACGACGCGAAAGATTCCAGGTCCGGGTCGAATGTCACTGCCATCAATCTGTCACACCCTTTCTACATTCATCATTCAGATCAACCAAGCCATGTCTTGGTTCCCATCAAATTGAACGGCATCAACTACCATTCTTGGAGCAAAGCGGTTATTCATGCTCTCACCGCGAAGAAGAAAATATGTTTTGTCGACGGCACTATCGAAGAGCCATCGTAGGAGAAGGATCCTTTTTTGTTTGAGCAATGGAACCAGTGCAACAGCATGATACTTTCTTGGCTGACTCATGCTATTGAATCAGACATTGCCGAGGGGATCATTCATGCCAAAACAGCGCGTGAAGTGTGGGTTGATTTGCATGACCAGTTTTCACAGAAGAACGCCCCTACCGTTTTTCAAATACAGAAATCAATTGCAACCATATTGCAAGGAACAATGACAGTGGTAGTATATTTTACAAAGATCAAGGCTTTATGGGACAAGCTTGAGACATACTGTAGTCCTCTGACTTGCAACCAACGTCAAGAACATCTTGATCAAAAGGAAGAAGACCGCCTTATGCAATTTCTCATGGGGTTGAATGAGTCATACAAGGCGGTAAGATCTAATATATTGATGATGTCACCATTGCCCAATGTCCGTCAAGCATACTCCTTGATTGTCCAGGAAGAGATGCAGCGACAAGTTTCTTCTGAGCCTGCCAAAAATTTCTCCATCGCAGCCGTAGTCCCGGGAAAAGGAGGAAGTTCAAAACAAAAAACGTATGATCATTGCAATCGATCCGGGCATACCATAGATGAATGCCGGACTCTCAAATTTCACTGTACGTTTTGTGATAAAAGGGGTCACATAAAGGATAGATGTCGGTTGAAGAATAGGAACAATAACAAGCCGGGACAGTTTAAAGGGCAACGGAACAAACCAGCAGTGAATGTGGCGGAGTCCAAAGCTGTTTCTGATTCAATTTCTTCTGACGGAGGGTAGGGATTTACCGCAGAACAAATTCAACAATTGGCACAGGTAATTAATGCCCTAAATCACAATAATTTTGGTAAAGTTGATGCATACGCTAATGCTGCAGGTTTGATTCCATCAACTCTTGTGTCTATTAATTCTAGTAGTACAAGTTCTTGGATTTTGGATTCTGGTGCCACCGATCACATCGTTTCCCACTCTTCTCTGTTAACCAAACCCAAGCCTTCCAATTCTACAAATGTCAATTTACCAAATGGTGCTATATCACAAATCACACACACCGGCACTGTTGTTTTTAATCCATAATTGATACTTAAAAATGTCCTATGCGTTCCATCATTCAATTTGAATTTGATTTCAGCCAGTAAACTAGTGCAAGATCTGAATTGTTGCATTCTCTTCTTTCCTAACTATTGTATTTTATAGGACTTGGTTTCGGGGAAGATGATTGGCTCGGGTAGACAACGTGGTAGTCTATACTACATGCATTCATTAGAGAAAAAATCGGTTGTTTTCTATGTCTCTCAACCATCTGCCTTATGGCATTTCTGCCTGGGTCATCCTTCTTTTTCTCGTTTTAAATTATTGTTACATTTATTTCCTTCTGATCATAAAGAATTAAAGAATGATTATGCTATTTGTTCGAAGGCCAAGCAGACACGCTTGCCTTTTCCTAAAAGTTCAATAACAACAAAATTTCCATTTTCTATTTTGCACTGTGATGTCTGTGGTCCTCATAAAATTCCTACTCACACTAGTTCGCGCTATTTTCTCACAATTATCGATGATTTTTCACGTTGCACATGGATTTTTCTCATGACTCATAAATCAGAGACACAATCTTTGTTAATCAATTTTGTGCACTTTGTCAAAACTCAATTTCAAACAAGTGTTTAAACAATAAGGGTGGATAATGGCACAGAATTTATTCCCTTTCACACTTTTCTTCAAAATCAAGGAATTGAACTCCAAACTTCTTACATCTATACTCCGCAACAAAACGGAGTTGTAGAACACAAGCATCGACATATTTTAAATGTTACTCGTTCTCTTATGTTTCAATCAAATGTTCCACTTGAATTTTGGGGGGAGTGTGTTTTAACAGCGGTTTACCTCATAAGCCGAACCCCAACACCTTTACTGTTCAACAAGTCCCCTTTCAAGGTCTTATATAACCAGCCTCCTTCTCTTACACATTTGCGTGTCTTTGGTTGCGAGTGTTACGTGACCAACGTTCATCCTAAACAGAAATTTGACCCTCGAGCCTTTGTTTGTATTTTCATGGGATATCCACATGGACAAAAAGGGTATAAAATTTTTGATTTAAACACAAAGAAAATCTCGATTAGTCGAGATGTATATTTTAGGGAACATATATTCCCTTTCCATTCTCATTCCCAATCTCCTCAAACTTCCGCACCAAGTTTCCCTTTCCCTCCACATGTTTCCTTTGACAGCTCACCAGAGAATCTTCCACTGATATTTTCTCCAAATTCCTCTCCAAATATCATGCTTCCCATGCCTCATTAGGATACTGACTCCATTCCACCTTCCCCTTCTACTACTTTACTCGAACCCTTATCACCCCACCATTCGAGTCACCTCCATCCTCGTCCCTTACATCTTCTCCATCACCTTCCGCCACACACCACCCATCTACTCCGTCATCCACCTCCATTGATGAACCACCTCTTCACCGTTCCACCCGCTCTATCCGGCCACCAGTATGGCAGACAGACTACGACATGTCTTCCCAGGCTAATCTCTCTTCGACGCAACCAAGTTCTCATCACGGTACAAGGTATCCTCTTTCTACCTATTTATCTGTTTCTCATTTTTCTCCAAATCATCGTGCTTTTTTAGCTCTCTTGATAGCATAATCTGAACCCACCTTGTTCGAACAAGCCGACCATGATCCTCTTTGGCGCCAAGCCATGTCCGCTGAACGTCAGGCTCTAGAACAAAACAACACATGGCAGTTGGTTCCCCTTCCTCCGGGGCACAAACCAATAGGTTATCGATGGGTTTACCAGATTAAATATCATTCAGATGGGACAATAGAGTGCTATAAAGCGCGTTTGGTTGCAAAGGGGTACACCCAGATTGAAGGCATAGATTATTAGGAGACTTTTTCTCCAACTGCAAAACTCACCACTCTTCGTTGTTTGTTAACAGTCGCAGCTTCCTAGAATTGGTATATCCATCAGCTTGATGTACACAATGCGTTCCTTCATGGAACTTTACACGAAGAGGTGTATATGACCCCACCTCCTAGCCTTCATCGACAGGGGGAGCATCTGGTATGTCGGCTTCAGAAATCCATCTATGGTTTGAAACAGGCATCCCGCAATTGGTTCTCCACTTTTGTAAATACTATTAAGTCGGCAGGCTACATACAGTCACGGGCGGATTATTCACTTTTTACTAAGTCTCAAGGTAAGAAGTTCACTGCCATTCTTATTTATGTTGATGACATCCTGTTAACGGGTAATGATCTGCATGAGATCAAGTTACTCAAAAGTCATCTGCTCAAGCATTTTCTTATTAAAGATCTTGGTGAGTTAAAATACTTTCTGGGAATAGAATTCTCTTGTTCAAAGAAAGGTGTCTTTATGTCTCAAAGAAAATATGCCTTAGACATTTTACAAGACGCAGGATTATCAGGTGTGAAGCCGGAAAGGTTCCCAATTGAACAAAATTTAAAATTGACAGTTGAAGATGGTGAAGTTCTTGATGACCCGAGCAAGTATCGGAGACTGGTTGGGAGATTAATATATTTAATAGTTACTAGACCAGACATAGTGTATTCAGTACGTACATTAAGCCAGGTCATGAGCATGCCTCGAAAGCCGCATTGGGAAGCAGCACTGCGGGTTCTCTGTTACATTAAACAGTCGCCAGGTCAGTTTTTTTTTTCCATCTGAAATAATTTAACACTCAGTGCCTATTATGATTCAGATTGGGGAGGATGTTGTACTACCAAACGTTCCGTTTCTGGCTATTGTATTTTTCTCGGGTCATCACTCATCTCTTAGAAATTGAAGAAACAAATGAATGTTTCTGATAGGTCCCAGTCAAAGCCGAAGAAAATAATTCTCAAAATGAGAGGTAGGTTGTATTCTATCCCCTTTCTCTGCTGCTGTTACAAGGAATAAATAAAAAAGAAATAACAAATTTAGACCTATTCTAAAGGCAAGAGGTGCTTTATTTCAGCTAACAAATGCTGAAAAATCTCAACAGCATTTGACCAATTATTAAGCAATAATTAACTAACTATAGCAGCAAAATAATAAAGACTTCAGTCAATAAATTTTCTGTTTGT
>CANYBF011068289.1:0-10566 GCA_948192965.1 Dalechampia spathulata
ATAGGAAGAAATGAATTTTATGCCCCATTTCCCTGAGTTCGATACCCTTCTCACTCTATACTAAGTCCATAGAGACTAAGGGATTTATTTCTGTAGCAATTATTATTTTTATCACAACCCAAAATCCCTGCTTCAATATGAATTTGGAAAGCTTAAAAGATCAATTAATTAGGCTTGTAATATGTCTTAAAGAAGCAAATTGACTTAACTTTTTAATGGTATGAAATGGATTTTGATGGGATTTAATTTGTTGACAAAAATGAAGTTTTAAAGTGAAGTGTATTGTATGATGACATACGACATGAAAGTGTCTTAATTAAATTATATGAATTGGATATTTTAATGAATAACTTATAGATATATGTACATTAAATTAAGTTTATTAAACTTACTTTCTAATAATAATAAAGGTTTTTTTTGAATTTTCTATTTAAATGTTAAGTAAAGGATAAATTAAATGGTTAAATAAAAGATGATTTAAAAAGGAGTATTTCTTAAGAAGTTAAAAAAATAATATTTCAAATAACTTTCAAATAATGTTACTGGACTATTTCTGATAATTAAATTAATAGATGTATAAGATGTTATTTAGAAATTACATAAGTATTGTACTATAATATCAAATGTATTTCAATAGAATACAAGTTTTATTATTAATAAGGAAAAAGGTAAGAAAATAGTTTATATAAGATTTTGGATTAATATAAGTAATGTTTATTTTAATGAAAGGAATCTTATACTTATAATATAATGATGGAAAGTTTAATAAATATAATTTTCAATAGTATAAAGATTATATTAATTTGATATCATATATGTTATAATTTGGTTTGTATTACATGATAGCTAATATAGCTAATATGAATAGTGATACAATTGTAAATGCTAATGTGATTTCCTAATTAATACTATGTTATAGTAAGTGAATTGAATTAGTATACGTAAATGATTGTTTTCCAGTGGAATATGATTGCAAAGTGTGAATTATGGATGATATATGATGAAATTCAATTTATTGATTAAAGATGAATATTAAATTATGATTTAGGTGGTTCAAAGGAAAATCAACGCGTATCACCAGGAAATTTAAATAAAGGAAAGGAAATTGCAGGTTTGTGCTAGTATGTTTATGCTATTTATGTTAGTGTTCCTCGATCATTAAATTGATAAAAAAAAAGGATGTTGTCTATGGTATAATGCAATGGCATTAAATGTTTATTTGTAACATTCTATTACATTCATTTATCATTTCATAAGCATCATTGCATTATCATATGATTCATGGTATAACATGGAGAAATAAGGAAGGAGGAAAATGAGTGAAAGTGAGGAAATGTTAAATGGAAATGTACTGGGCTATGAAATGAATTCCTACGAAAATTGAACGGAAAGGAAAATGAAATGAAAAGAAAAGAAATGAAAAGGAAAGAAATAAATGTGAAATGGGTTCTAGTTTATTAAACCACAGAAATGAAAGACTCAGTACAATGCGCGCATATGAAAAGGCCTAGAATGAAAAAGGGCAAATGAAATGAAATGATATAGGAAAAAAAAGAAGGAGTGCAATTCATAAATTGCATTGTCAAAAGCATAAGTCATCACATTTAATATATATTGATGAAATAATGTTACGGAATGTTATAATGTGATGATGATGAAACTGAGAATGACTGTGAATAAATGATGATACATACAACATTGCATTATTATATAATGGTATAGATACATGTATTAATGGCTGAGATTAAATGCTGGTACTAAAATGAAATTTATAGGTAAATAGTAGGTTGGTTAATGGTGATTATGACATTCAGCTAGTGGCATATGTTATTGATTATTATGATTTATGCTAATACATTGTGATTATATTGAAATGATGATTCCTTTGCTATTATTATAACATGTGATTGCTATGTTATTTATGTTTATTTATTTTATTAGCACCATTGAGTTTTATACTCAGCGTTTGTCAATTGATGAATGCAGGCACTAGTGACATCAACGAGCATAGGATTTAGTGGTATCAGCAGCTAGTTCGTAGATAGTGAATTTGGTAAAGGACTCGAACTTCAAAGCAGATCTCTATTCCATGATATTCATGCTACTACTTAATATTTGGGTACTTTGGCAAGTAAAGGCAGTAATAATAGTAATGGCAATAACAATAATGATAGTATAATATATAAATTGATGTGTGTGATTTACCAAATCAATATAGCGATCCATAAATAAATGAGGTAATGTGTGAATGCAAATAATGTTAAAAAGGTATGGATATAAATAATGTATGTCTGATAGTATAATAATAGATTAATGAAATGATTATAGATGGTGGATCGTTATGCATGTTTTAAAAAAAAATTTATACCGCATTTTAACAGGTTCTAGAATAGAGAGTTGGTAATCATGCTACGGAACATGTTACGTAGCAGAAGGCGTAACATACATAGTAGCCAATTTTTCATAGATTCATGATTTTCACTCATTTTTTTATGTTAATCAGAGTTTTTAGTAGAATTTATGGTTTTATAGTAATCCAAATGATCTAAATTCATCAAACATTACTTCAATTTGATTAATTTTTGTTTCAAAATTAATTTTCAAGTTAAATACCATTTTTAATTTGATTTTAATTGGACTTTAATATCATTGAGTTCAAATTAGATGTTGAATCATTATTAATTGATTTTCTATGATATTGGGATCTTCTAATTTTGATTCTAATATTGGGATCTTCAATTAAATGTTATTTCTATTTATCAATTGCCACTTAACATGTTTTGATCAGATTTAGATGTTGAGTTATTCTTAAGTGATGCTTGATGATCTCGAGATCTGCTAATTCAAGTCTTTGATTGATGTTTACCTAAAACTTAATTTTTTAGTTTAATTGGTTTTTATTTGTTTTTCACTTAATTTTTAAATTAATTGCTATTTAATTTATTTTCCATACTATGGATGATTAAGTATGAATTGAGAGATAAATAAAGCCTAAATGACCTGCAAAGTATGATTTTAGGAGCTCTCGATCATTTTTATGATATTTTCATATTCTGACTCATGTTTATTGCATTTTTCAGAATGTTACCATCATATTCAGGACTTTGACTCATGGTTTATGCTTGCTTATAGCTTTGAATTGGTCAATTATATCCTACATCTCTCTTTGTTACCTAACATTGATTATTTGTTTGCATTTTCCATTCATGCTTTTTACCTATACTACCCGAGGTCATTTTTCCTAAAGTGGAGGAGATGTTGCTTAATATTTCAAATTTTTATATCATTGAAGATCCTTTGTAATAGAATAAGTCTCTATTCCCTTAGCATGTATGTTTAGCATTATTCATCATGTATCCTCTATCTCTCTTGATTCCTTTCTACAGGACATTATTTCTATTTCTTGTTGCCATGCTTGCTTTTATTATAACACCATGTCACTTCTGCCATGATTATTCCATGCCATATTTGCCATGATTACTATCATGTCATATCTACTATTATTATGCCATGTTATATCTACTATGAATATTTTCATGCTATGTTGTGTGCTTTATTCATGCTTATGAATGCTTGTATGCCTGCTTAGGTCAATTAATAAGATTAAAATGGTAAAATTGAATTTAAAACTCTAAAAGAATATATCTTCATCACCCAAACCCATTTTTAAAAGGTTTAACTTAGCACTCATGCTATAAGTCGGTTGAACCAAATCTTGAACCATATGGTGGCAACTCCATCTTACAATCTCTAGTGCATCCACATCATTCCTTAAGGGAGCCCCTTGATAAGACCATACTTTCACTCTAAGCAAGCCTTCAATGCCATTTATCATAAGCCTCACCCTAAGTCATGATGAAAGCTCTACCTACAATGATGCAACATCCTTAGTAACTTATGGGTCAGTCATCTTTCTATACATGATAAACAAAGTTACCATGAATGCATAAGTATGTACTTTCTTTCGATACATGAGATGTGTCATGTAGGATGTATGCATAGCCTATACTAGGAAACATCTGGCATTATAGCTGTAAGAAAAAATTGATTAGTAACAATTGCATAAGAATGCATGTATGTATATTTGATAAAAACACAGAAAGGTTAATGAACATGTAGCACACAGTAGCGCTCACTTCCACCCTTATAACTCCATGATTGATCCAAATTCTCCTAGATAAGATACTAGATCAAAGTTACACTAAGAAGTCAAGGGACAATACTCTCAATATGTAATGCAAATACAGACTTGATCGTTGCTCGATCATATAAGGGATTATGATGAAAATTTGATAGCATTTCAAAAAGATCATATTACTTTAAGAAGAGTGTAACCATTTTATAAGTTCAAGGTTGCAACCTTTTTTAGAATTTGATAATGAATTTTAACTTTTCTTAGAGAAATATATGTTTTAGAAAATAGGCTAGATTTAGGTAAATCTATTGACATGATTAAGCATTGATCCACACAACATGTGAAATAAAGGATCCTAGTTTTAAAATGTTGCTATGGTTAGCTACATAGGTTTTAATCCATAAATAGGATAAAGTCTCTTATCATAGTGTCCATACACCTATCCAACTAATTGAATCATCAATGTGAAATTATACCTCATATATATCTGGTTAAGGAATCATTGATGGTCCATGGTACTAGGGAATGAGTGGTGAAAGCATGACTTGTGTTCCCAAGGAGTTGAAAGGATTTTAAGGTATTAAATCATCCATAATCACTAATTTAGAAGGGAAAAGAGTGTTGTGTAAAATGGAAATGGTATATGTATTATGCAACCTAATTAACAAATTAATATGGTAAAAATGGTATGAAAATCTAAACATTCAATGTTGCCACTTTTCAACACAAGTCCCCAAGGGTCACTACTATGGGCGATGTTTTTACCATGATCTAAAGTGAGGTCAATATGACAAATGGCACTAGGGCTCCCTTGGGGAATGATATGGACCTACATGAGCTCACAATTAAGGTTATAAGTCGTAAAGCATAGTAGCAATAAAATGAATGGCCCATAGAAGAGGATAAGAAAGATCGAGGAAACATACAAATTAGGAGAATGATAAAAATAAAAATAACAATCTATTCTATTACAAAGGGGCTTCATCGATACAAAATAGACACTTAGTAATGTGTCCTTCACTCTAATAAGTAAAGAGGGAAAAATGGTCTTGGAAAGCATAAGGTAAAAATGCACGATTGAGAAAATGTAATCAAATATTATTAGGTAAAAGTGATGGGTTTGAGACTTATTTCAATTAATTTAAGCTATGTATGAGCTTAAATTAATATTATATAGTCCCAAGAAGCTTAAAAAGGGGTTAAAAATGATTTTGGGTGAAAATGTAATATTTTAGATATTATAGAAAGGAACATGTGTTGCGTGTTCTGTGACATACACCATACATTGCATGAATAGTAATAATGTGCACCACTCATCATAAATTGTAATTCATATTTTATGCAAAATACATTATCTGAGTTATATAGATGTCATAAGAAAAATTAAGAAACTTTTAGAATCATATCAACTTATCATCTAAACTCAATTTACTTCCCTAAATTATACTTAATCATCCATAATTACATTAAAATCAATTTAATCATCATTAAATTGGAAAGTACTTGGAAAATCAATTTTTAGGCAATAAATAATGAAATTGGTCACTGAAAAAAGATATGGAAGATCCTAAAATCTCTAGCATCATTTAGGAATTGAAATAACATCTAATCTCATCCTAATCACTTCAATTTGTATTAAACTTTAATTAAATGATATTTAATTGGAAAATAACTAAGAAAATTTTATTTTTAAGCAAAAATCACTTAATTGATCATGGAAAGTGGATTAGAAGACTCCAAGATCACTAAGCATCATTTGAAGATTCATCAAACATTCAAATTTAATCTTAATCTCAAATTCATCATTTGAGGCCAAAATCAAGCAAACCCATCAATGTTTGATGGCTTTAGATCATTTAGACTACTATAAAATCATAAATACTACTAATACCTTCAATTTAATCAAAAAAATAAGTGAATTTTGAATTGAAAGTTGATTTTCTAGAAAATTTAGGCATAATATATGTCATATATCATGAACATTTCATGATGTACGCCATATATAGCATGATGTATGCCATATGTCCAAAGTTTTTATAGAGAGAAAAACATGATTTTTAATAAAAACATGATTGAAAATATGAAAAATGGTTAGATATTCAATTATCATATGTCATTTAGGTCATTGCGAAACCTAAATGCTATTGTAATCTTTAAAGATTTACACAAAATTAATGAAAATCATAAAAAAAATCATGAAAATGCAAAGAAAAAGAAAAATAAAGCAAGATGAAGAGGCCTTTAATTAGTCACCAAGGCTAGTGTATTCTTAATCTTGATTCTAGAAATAATTCAAGGTTTGAGTGAAATTAATTAATCACTAATTACCTAATTAAGTGATTAATTAATTGAGTGATAATTTTGGTAAAATTTAGGCTAATTTTATAAAATTTAGATCCCTTTGTGTGAAATACCTAAAGGGTATTTATATAAAAAAAAAGGTAGGAGAGCCAAAAATGCCTTGGCAATTATGAAATTTTGGTCTCTTAACGGTAAATGTGTTGCATGTCATGTAACATATGCCATATATCATAAAAGCAAGTGATATATGTTAACCTCCTTGTGTCTTGAGTAACATTCACCTTATGTCCAAATGATTCTTTATGTGCCAAAATGGTAAGGGAACATACGATGCATGTTACCTAAGCATTAAAAGTAGGACGCTCACATTACATGAGTTTCCACAACATATGGAGCATGTTGCAACATACGTAGCCTTTTAAAAATCAAAAGTAAGATGCACCATAGGCTTAAAACATTCACAAGATGCCAAAATCCATACATGCAACATGAAATTGAAATTGGAGTTCATCATCAAGGTAAATCGATGAAAATGCAAAATGCAGCATATAGGTAAAAATTTAGGTTCAACAACAACATCCTTGTGCCACCACCATAATGAGTTTTCACAATTATATTTAGACAACATATATAGCTTTTATAGACATGATAGCTTCATCATCTTTATCTTTTCAATAAAATCTTTCATGTTGTTAGTATTTTTCATTGCATCAAATAAATTCAATGGTCTTTTTAATATACTTGTCACATCCTCATTTTATGGTCATATTACATGTTCATATATTATTTATGATAACTTGATCATGCATGATTTAATGCATGAATAACATGAAATTAGTAATTTTGACGTGCATTATTTTTATACGATTTTAATTACGATTATGACATGAAATTATATGATATGTAAATAATATAGGAACATATAAGTGACGTGTTAATTAATAAATAGCATGATAACGAAATGAAACAATTAGCTAATCCACTGAATGTTGATAACTCAATGTATACGGTGTTAATAATAATTGACCTATGTACGTAGGATTAATAAAGACAATAAATTAAGTGTATGTATATTTTAATATTAAAATGTACATGTGCATTTATGATTAGAATAATTAAATTAATGCATAAGAACTCGAATATGAAATGATACGAATAAGTATTTGAGGAATTAAAAATAAATTATAAGTGTATAATGAGTATACATAATTTAATAATTATGTATGAATTAAGGAAGGGTATAAATAATTAGATAAAGAAATAAACAATTTATTGAATGAATATGCAATCGTACAAAAAAATATATGTACGTGTGAAAAATGTTAGAAAATAGAATTTTAGATGAAATTAAATATATTAAGAATATTTATGATGTCATAATTGTTTTGAATAAGGAATTCATGCAATTAATTAATATAAATGAAATGCATACGTGTATATATATATATGATTCAAATAAATGAAATGTATAAAAGAGGTATAAATGTAATAATAGTGTTATGATTTAATATGTATTGGTATTAATAAAATGGATTAATATGATTGTAAATATATATATATTATGTGAGTTGAATTTTGAAATGATATATTTAATTTATTTTGGAAGAATGTGAAAGTGGTATGGGGAAATGTAAAAGTAGTATGGGTATTAATGATGGTGGGAAGAGAGAGAGTATTAAATATTATAAATTTTAATAATCATTGGAAAAAGATGGAAGGGAAATTATATTAAAATATATATATATATATATATATATATATGAGAGTGTATTTAATATTTAATATATTTAAATGAAATATTTAATGGTATTTGGAAATAATAAATACATATTGAAGGTGAATAAGGGTATAATTATATGTATCTTAAGGTTTTAAAAAAAATGTATACAATATGTATTATGGTCAAAGTGGTAGGCATTTAGGGTTTTGTATGGTGTATAGGCTGCCTTAAAAAAAAACAAAAGAAACCTAATCTATACAATTTTTAGTTCCAATACACTTAATTTCCTTTCATTTTCTCCTCTTTGACGAAGCCTCCTTCCATTCTTCTCTTTCAAACTTTCTTTTTTTCATCTTCCTCATGTATTTTCTCCATTTTCTTCCATGAAAACCGAAACACATCTTATTATCTTCATCTTTTCTTTATAAACTTCAAGCAAAACACAAGATTAATGCATCAAGCTTAAGATTTGGTGAAATAACTTCATTTTCCTTTTATTTTACAAGGAGGCCGAAACATATGGTACATGTAGACCAAAAATTAGCAACATCTTCTTCTTTTTCTTTTAAATCTACAAGATTTATGTATATTTCATATGGTTTAGCTGAAAACCCTTCATATTCTTCTTATTCTTTTGATAACCGAAACCTATTTTATTTCCTTCTTAAATTTCAAGGCCAAAATACCCTTATTCTTCTTTATTTTTATAAAGTTCAAACCTTTATTTGATGCTGCTTACATGTGCGTTTGATGAGTGATCAAATAATCATATTTAAATGAATTGATGGTGACTAGATCCTTGTAGATCAGGTTCAAAACCTTGAGGGAGTGCAAGAAGTAGTTTGTTTTTCGTTTGGTTTAATGAAGGTGAGTATAATTTGCTATTGATTCTTCAAGATTTATGTGTTTTTGAGTGCTTTGGTGTTAAGGCTGAAATGTTTGAGTGCATCTTTGTGTTATGGCCGAATAGATCTAGAGTAAATGTAGTAGTTTTTAGTTTTGTTTGGAAGTTTTAGATGATTACTGTTGTTAAATGAAAGAAAATAGTGGATGTGGTGTTTTTCCTTTGCTGCTCAAATTATTTTTGATGATTTTGTGTGTATGTTTGATTACTTTGTATGCATGATGAAAAGAAATTAATGAAATCATAAGATTAATATTTCAAAAGTCATAAAATCTAAGTTAAAAACATGTTAATATGATGATAAATGGTTAATTTTAATGATAAGTATTAAGATTTAAAAGTTATGTTAAATGTTTATAAGTATTTATTAGTCTTTTATTGAATTAACTTTAAAAAAACAAAAATAATAAAAATAGTAAATAGAAATATTTTGGTGTTTAAAATATGGTATGTTTAATAATTGGGTATTAAAGAATTAATTTTATTTATAATGGAGCATAGATCAAATAATTGATAATTTCATTATATGGTTTAAAATAAAAGTGGAAATTGAAGTAATTTAATGAAATATGGCAATCTTAGTAAGCATGGATTTAAAGGGGCATTTTAATATGATAAATGGATAAATAATTGAGAATGTGATCATAATAAAGTTAAAGGTTTAATTAATTGATAAATTAATTATATTAAGTGGATAAACAAAGGAGTAAGTGGATATAATAAAGATAAAAGCTTAAATGATTAAGAAAAAAAAATGTTAGCTTGAGAATTATTGATAGGTGGGGTCATGTAATTTATAAGGATTTAATTGCTTAAATTATGGAGTATATTTAATATTTATTAAATTCTTAATGGAATAAATAGGTTATTTGAAATGTAAAATAGTGGATTAAAATGAAATATGAAATAGAATTTAATTGTAGGTTGAGGTTCTAAAAATATTTTAGTTAATTAAATAATTATATTTAATAAATAAAGTTAAAGAATACATATGTAAATGATAAAATAAATAATGATATAAGCTT
Organism: Dalechampia spathulata; assembly: GCA_948192965.1. NCBI lineage: Eukaryota > Viridiplantae > Streptophyta > Magnoliopsida > Malpighiales > Euphorbiaceae > Dalechampia > Dalechampia spathulata. The sequence continues at coordinate 10,086 of CANYBF011068289.1, forward strand.
ATGATCTTGAAATAATTGAAGGTAAAAAAAATTGATTAATTAATTAAGTAAAATAAGTATTTTTAAGCAGTTTATTGAGATAAATAATAAATTATATGAAAGATTTATTGATTAATTTATTAAGTATAGTGAGGTTTAATTCATTTAAAGGATGTGGTAATTAAATGTTTATGGATTTAACTAAGGAAGTTAATTAAGTTAACTTAATTATGGTATAAAATAATTTATATGAATTTAATAATGATTGAAGTAAAAAAAATTAATTAATGAATGACATAAAATAATTGTCATGGAATTTGTTTTAAATTAATAAAATATGGAAGTTAATAATAATATATAAAAGTATTAATATATGATTTGTTTAGATATCAAGAAATTAAAGAGAGATGGTATAAGATGGTTTATGTGGAATTAACTTTAAATTGATTTAAAAAAATGATGAATAGGTAAAAAGGGGAGTATTATGTATTATAATATGAGT
>CANYBF011068892.1:0-19216 GCA_948192965.1 Dalechampia spathulata
TTGCATAAGATGCTAGGATTGAAATGTTCTGATATGATGTTTATGATGAATTGCTATATGTTGCATGACTGTTTATATGTGTTTCTAGCACCACTGAGTTTATCTCAGCGTTTGTCATTTGATGAACGTAGGTTCAGAGCCTTCGGGTGAGCGTTCAAAGAAGGAATAGAGGTTGTCATCTGAGACAGACTAATCTCGACTTGGTACGGGACTTCTGAGGCATACTCCGGCTCCTTTTTGACTGTGTAGCTAGTGTGGTAGTAGCTATGTTTATATTGTATAGCTTTGGTGGTATTATGTACGTACTCACGTATTGTATAACAGGTCTTATATATTTGAGATACGGAATTGCCTGTTATTGTATGTTGCTTGAGTGTATGTTGAATTTTTCCAGGGTTATTTGCATATCACAATGTTTTGTCGCACTACACCCATTAAGCTTAGAGTGTGTCCCCATACGACGTAGTCATGATGTATCCCTTGTGGTATAGGCATCGGTCTTCTTCTGGGGGCCGCTGTCTGTGCTACAGGAGCATGTCCTCCTGGGTATGGGCCGGGTGTGACATGTTAAAGTGGTATCAGAGACAGGTTTAGCTCGCTGGATTTCATAAGGGTTTGTTAGGACTACTGCATGTGTCTAGGAAGCTACACTTGAGGAGTTGCCAGTCCGTACCATTGCTAACTATTAGGGTTATGTTTCTGTCTACTGTGTCATAGATTTGGTGTGATGATGGACAGAGCCATTATTGTGGGTAAAGAAGAAAGGGGTAACTTTAATCCTCAATAAAGTTCATCCGAGACGGGTAATGTGAGTGGAAGACAACCTCGTCAGGAGGAACAGGCTGGGCCGAGTGTGAGGGCGCCACAAGCCGATAGGGTTGATGCTTCCGCAACTGATCCAATGGCAGTGCATTTTGCTCAGTTTGTACAGTATATGAGGGCACAGGGTCAGATGTTACCTGTAACCCTAGCACCACCTCCACCTCCGCCAGAGCCCAAAGAAGAGTATAAGTTAGATTTCAAGAAGTTAAGGGCATATGGGGCTACGGATTTTATTGGGACAATTGACCCGTATGTGGCTGAGACATGGCTTGAGAAGATACAACGAGTTTTAAGGCAGTTGAAGTGTCCCAAGATGGCAAAATTTGAGTACATTATCTCCCTACTGCAAGAAGACGCATATGAATGGTGGAAAACCATTACGCAGAGTATGGCCGATCCTCCGGTACTCACATGGGCTGATTTTCAGAGGGAGTTCCGACAGAAGTATGTGCCGACGGCCTATACGGATCAGAAACTGCATGAGTTTTTGAATCTGACACAGGGGAATATGACAGTGGTAGAGTATAAGAGGGAATTCACGAGGGTAGCTTACTATGCCACCAATATTCTGACTTCCGGACGAGAACGGTGTAATGCATTGGTTCATGGCTTTAACTACGATGACTTCTCAGCTTTGATGGCCAATGCATTGAATCAGGAACGGATTCTGCAAGAGGGGCAAAGGAGGCAAGAAGCGGTGAGGAGACCATTTCAAGAGCCGAGTTCTTCATCGGGATCTCCGAAGAGGGGGAGATTCAGAGGTCCCTTTTCACCATGACCAGTAGGGGTACGACCGCCAACACCTCGATGGATACAGAGTGGGAGACCCACTTACTCTAGTGGCAGTGGCAGTACAGGGTCTGGATTGATGACATGTCACACTTATGGCCGGACACATCACGGGGCTTGCCGGATGGGGTCAGATTTGTGTTATCGTTGTGGCCAGGCTGGGCACTATGCTAGAGAGTGTCCTACCCGTGACAATATCCCGGTGTACATTGTATCAGAGGGTGGTACATATCAGCAGTAGAGCCCCAATATGAGATTAGGTTCAGGCAATCATCAGAGTGCCGAGAGAGGCAAAGGAAGAGGCAGAGGAGGCCGTGACAGTAGAAGCCGAGGAACGAGCCAAGAGTCCGTGAACCAAGCAGTTGGTATTCCGACCCGAGTGTATAATTTGGTTCAGCAGGACAAGCAACATGTCTCTGATGTTATGATTGGTAATGTCTTTATCTCTAATCATGAGGCATTAGTGTTATTTAATCCGGGTTCTTCGCATTCATATATTAATACATCATTTGCCCGAGTACTTAAGATGAATAGTGAGGAGTTAGGATATGAGATAGTTGTGTCAAGTCCATTAGGTAAGAATGTAAGAGTGGATAGGGTGTTGAGACAGTGTCCTTTGGATATACACGGTGTGTGTTACCCATCTGATTTAGTTGAGATGCCGTTTAAGGATTTTGATGTTATTTTGGGTATGGAGTGGTTAGCACAGTACAGAGTAGTGATGGATTGTCACTAGAAGACTATAACCCTACAACATCCAGATCAGAGAATGGAAGTGATACGGGGAAATGTGCTGTCTATAATAGCAAGGCTGATTTCGGCAGTGACAGCACAACGATTGATAGCTCAGGGTTGTGAAGTAATCCTTGCACATGTAATAGATATCAGACAGAAGGAGGTTCAGTTGTTAGACATTCCCACCGTTTATGACTATCCGGATGTATTTCCTGCAGAACTACCAGAGTTGCCAGCAGAACGAGAGGTCGAGTTTGAGATAGAGGTCCTACCAGGTACAGAACCCATTTCCATTACTCCTTATCGAATGGCACCATTGGAATTGAGGGAACTGAAAGTACAGTTGCAAGAACTGCTTGAGAAAGGTTTCATCAGACCAAGTATCTCATCGTGGGGCGCACCAGTGTTATTTGTTAAGAAGAAAGATGGGATAATGCGGATGTGTGTTGACTATCGATAGCTTAATAAGGTGACCATTAAGAACAGGTATCCGTTATCGCGTATTGATGATTTGTTTGATCAGTTAAAAGATGCTACAATGTTTTCGAAGATTGACTTGAGATCAGGGTATCATCAACTTTGAGTTAAGGAGGGCAGTGTAGATAAAACAGCATTTCGGATGCATTACGGTCACTATGAATTCTTGGTAATGCCGTTTGGACTAACTAACGCACCAGTAGCATTTATGGCCCTGATGAATACAGTGTTTGCAGATTATTTGGATCAGTTTGTAGTGGTATTCATCGACGATATCCTCGTGTATTCGAAATTAGGTGAGGAACATGATCGACATTTGAGATTAGTTCTGCAGTGGTTGCGAGAGAAGCAACTGTACGGTAAGCTTTCTAAGTGTACCTTTTGGTTGGAACAAGTAGCATTTTTTAGGGCATGTGATTTCAGCAGAGGGTATCCGAGTTAATCTGAGCAAGTTAGAAGTGGTTTTGAGTTGGCCAATACCACGGAATGTCAGTGAGATCCGTAGTTTTCTGGGATTGGCTGGTTACTACCGATGATTTGTGAAAGGGTTCTCTATGATGGCCTTATCATTGACAATATTACTCTGGAAGGATGTTTATTTTTATTGGTCTGAGGAATGTCAGCAGAGCTTTGACAAACTGAAAGACTGTTTGACTCAAGCTCCAGTGTTGACCTTACCTACGCCGGGGAAAGCCTTTACTATTTATAGCGATGGTTCACTTAATGGTTTAGGATGTGTATTGATGCAGGATAGGAAAGTGATAGCATACGCGTCACGACAGCTGAAACCGCACGAAAGGAATTACCCGACACATGATTTAGAATTAGCGGCTATTGTGTTTGCACTGAAGATTTGGCGTCACTACTTGTATGGTGAATTGTGTTACATATATACGGACCACAAGAGCCTAAAGTATTTGGGTACACAGAGGGAATTGAATTTAAGGCAACGACAGTGGTTAGAACTGATCAAGGACTATGATTGCATCATTGACTATCATCCAGGCAAATCTAATTTGGTTGCCGATGCATTAAGTCGTAAGTTATTTGCAGGATTAAGACAATCCTCTTTGATGTTAGTATTCGAAATGCAGCAAATACACGGTACATTGACAGTGCAACCTGAGTGTCTCCTAGCTCAGTTACACTTGCAAGTTAAACCAGTGTTGATAGAGCAGATTCAGAAATGTGTTATGGATGACAAGGAGTATCAGAAGCAGTTACAGAAAGTTCAGGCCAGTAAGACTACTCTTTTTAGTATGGACAGTGATGGTAATCTGAGACATGGTACCCGATTGTACATCCCTGCAGATCGAGAGTTGAAGAAATAGATTCTAGAGGAAGCGCATAAATCTTCATATGCTTATCATCCGGGGAGTACCAAGATGTACAGAGATTTAAGACAATACTATTGGTGGGTAGGTATAAAGGCAGAGATAGCAGATTATATTTCCAAGTGTTTGATATGCCAGCGTATCAAGGCAGAACATCAGGTACCCATAGGGTTACTGAGTCCGTTACAGCTTCCAGAATAGAAGTGGGACCGTATTACAATGGATTTCATCACCGGACTACCAATGACACAAGCTAGACATGATACAGTATGGGTAATAGTTGACAGATTGACGAAGACAACTCATTTCTTACCTGTACGTATGGATTACAGTTTGGAACAATTAGCTAGCTTGTATATAGCAGAGATTGTCCGATTGCACGGAGTTCCATCCTCTATTGTGTCTCACAGAGATCCTCGCTTTACGTCGCATTTTTGGGGTACATTTCAACGAGCCTTGGGCACCAGAGTTCAATTTAGTACAGCATTTCATTCCCAGACCGACGGACAGTTAGAGCGTGTAATACAGATTCTAGAGGATATGTTACGAGCCTGTGTATTGGAATGGGAAGGTAGTTGGGATCGCTATATTCCTTTGATAGAGTTTGCCTACAGCAACAGTTATCAGACTAGTATTCAAATGGCACCGTATGAAGCGTTGTATGGACGACGTTGTCAGACGCCATTACATTGGGATGAGGTAGGTGAACGGAGATTGATTGGTCCAGAGTTAGTGCAACAAGCAGAGGACCAGGTGCATTTAATTAAAAGTCGATTGAAAGCTAGTTCCGATCGAAGTAAGTCCTATGTGGATCTGAAGAGGCAGGATATAGAATATCAAGTCGGATATAAGGTATTTCTTAAGGTGTCTCCATGGAAGAAAATCATGCGATTTGGTCAGAAGGGTAAGCTAAGTCCGAGATTCATTGGTCCATATGAGGTTCTTGAACGGATTGAACCCTTAGCTTATCGGTTAGCTTTACCACCTGAGTTGGATCAGATCCATAATGTTTTTCATGTCTTGATGCTGAGGAGATACAGATCAGATCCTTCGCATGTCATTTCGGTTGAAACTATAGAGGTGCAGTCAGATTTGACTTACAGTGAAGAGCCAGTGCAGATTCTAGCCCAAGAGATGAAACAGTTACGGAACAAGCAGATACCGTTAGTGAAAGTGTTATGGAATCATCATACCGGACAGGATGCAACATGGGAACGAGAGGCTACCATGAGAGAGCAATATCCCCACCTGTTTACCAGTAAGTGAGTAGGAATTTCGGGGACGAAATTTCCTTTTAGGAGGGGAGAGTTGTTACACCCGCATTAGAGACCCTAGGAGTTATGCGTGTATGTGTAGATGAATGGTAGGATTGCCTTATGTATATGTGATATGTATGAATGTATAATGATGGTTTTGTGCTTGTGTGTATATGTGTTGGTGAGAAATTGCTATGTATGTATCTATTGGCTTGACCTGTATGTCGTCGCCTCATTGAGGAGTGTGTCTTCTTGGTTGGATGAGGGACGGCGTATAGATCTGATTTGGTATGCTTTGGAAGTGTGGTTAGGGTTAGCGGAGGAGTTTAGGCTTACCAAAAGGCATAGGTTGAATTTTAGGAAGTGGTACGGGCGTACGACTTGATCGTATGGTCGTATGAGACAGGGGAACTACAGGGATTTTAGGTCCTGGAGGGCGTACGGGCGTACCAAATGGTGGTACGGTCGGACGTCAACTCGCAGGAATTTAGGTTTGTCAGTAAAATTGAGTACGGACGGGCGTACCAAATGGGGTACGGGCGTACCGTTACTCGCAGGTATTATGTGCATCAGAAGTTTTAGGTCGGTACGGGCGTACCAATATCCTTACAGTCGTACGCGACGTTAATTTGACTTTTTAAGGGTTAAGACAGAACGGTTTTCCTTAATTTCTTTCCCTTTTCTTCAGCCAAAAACCCTTCCTAAACCCTTTCAAATATTCTAGCTAGCGTATCTAAGCCTCCCGAACGTACGAGAACGAGGAGTAGAAGCTAGAGACTAGTAGAGACAGGATCATCGGCTTATACTAGAAGTAGCTTGAGTGTCAGGTTAGTGCTAGCCTTGTGTCTTTTACCATCCTTTAGCTTATTGTTGTTGCCGAGTGACTTGAATTAAGTCGAGGCATGTTTTTATGATATGTATAGTATCATTTTGATGTGAATTGTAGATGATTGCTATTCTGATGCTTGGAACGCTATTTTCTTTGCTTGATGGTAAGATGAATTAATGGTAATGACATGCTGACATGCATGGAGATGAGTAATGAATGGAGAAAGAGAGAATAGAAAATGAGAAATGAGGGCAGAGCTTAGCTCTGGGCAAACTGGGTCAATATATGATGATGGAATTCCTTCGGGAATCATTAGATATATGACCTCTCGAGAAGGGAGATGAGTCTCGAGACCTACAGTAGGATTGAGTGCAGATCACTCCACAGTTATATGGCCTCCTACGGGAGATGAGTACCGGTACCTATCGGGACCCAGTATGTACGAAAGGAATGTGCACATTTACAGGAAAACAAGAGTGAATGAGAGAAAGAAGGATGAGGGACAATGTCAGGAGCATTTGCATTTGCATTGCATAAGATGCTAGGATTGAAATGTTCTGATATGATGTTTATGATGAATTGCTATATGTTGCATGACTGTTTATATGTGTTTCTAGCACCACTGAGTTTATCTTAGCGTTTGTTATTTGATGAACGTAGGTTCAGAGCCTTCGGGTGAGCGTTCAGAGAAGGAATAGAGGTCACCAGCTGAGACAGACTGATCTCGACTTGGTACGGAACTTTTGAGGCATACTCCGGCTCCTTTTTGACTGTGTAGCTAGTGTGGCAGTAGCTATGTTTATATTGTATAGCTTTGGTGGTATTATGCACGTACTCACGTATTGTATAACAGGTCTTATATATTTGAGATACGGAATTGCCTGTTATTGTATGTTGCTTGAGTGTATGTTGAATTTTTCCAGGGTTATTTGCATATCACAATGTTTTATCACACTACCACCATTAAGCTTAGAGTGTGTCCCCATACGATGTATTCATGATGTATCCCTTGTGGTATAGGCATCGGTCTTCTTCTGGGGGCCGCTGTCTGTGCTACAGGAGCATGTCCTCCTGGGTATGGGCCGGGTGTGACATTTAATATTAAATAAAATAAATATAAATAAAAGTGGAAGGGAGGGTCATTTTTATCACATTCTTTCCTCCTCCATTCAAGGTTTTCTCCTTCTCTTCCTCTTTTATTTTAGCTTAAGGAAAAATCAGTTCTCCAAGGTAATTTCTTATGTAGATTTCATTTTTCTAGTTTTCATCTGTGTCTAATGCTAGCACCATAGTTATGACCATTCAAGGAAAAAATAACCATGATGATAAATTACATAAAGCTAATTCAACTTCATCAAAATTAAGAAATATAAAGAAGCTTGTATTAATCTTATAGTCATTAATAATATTAAATTCTAAAAGGTGTTATGATCATTACAAGATTAATACTCATATAAAGGAGAAATATTGGAAATTGCATCTAAAGTTGAATCTAAGGAAAAGATCATACGGTAAAACTATGATAATAACAAAAATTGATAATGAACCAATGATGATTGATCAAGTTAAAGACATGGACTGAAGCCTAATGTTAATGGTAAAGCCAAAAGACATTGAGTGTGCATACATAAATTAAGTAATGTATATGCATATATACCATGCATTAAGTAAGCATAATGAATAAGAAGAGTTATTTATCTTGAAGATCTAAGTAACATAAGAGGTGATTAATGCTATCATTGATATTAGAACCTAAAGAAATCTCATTGCATAACAATTGGTCCAAAAATTGAGTTTGTCAATAACCTTTATATAAAACTCTACACATTAAGGTGGATCCATAACGATATTAGGCTTTAGGTTAACAAAAAAATATACATTTCAATTTGTTTTGATGAGGAAGTTTATTAATGAAGTGGCACATGATGTAGTTCCCCTTGATATTTTTCAAGTGATACTTAAAAATTCTTTTTTATAGGATCGAGATGTTGTTTACTTTTGTCAAGCCTAGAGATTTCAATTCACTGAAAAGAGAAGGAAATATATCTTTTTTAATGAAAAGATAAAATAAATTATTGATTTAATCATTACATATCAAGCCAAACAAATGATTAATGCATTTAAGAAATTTTTGCATTACTATTTATATGATTTAGAATAATTTTAAATAAAAGTTATCAACCATATTTATATAGTTATTATTAAATGAATTCTAAAGAGAAAAATAAGTTAATAAACTTATGTAAGGAGTTTCTTAGCTTGTTTTATAAAATAATGCATTTCACCTTATAAGTCACTAGTTATTTTTATTCCTAAGAAATATAATGGATAACATATGTGCATTAATTACTATACATTGAAGAATATCATAACAAAGAACTAATATCCTATTCCAAGAATACATGACCACTAAACCAATTGAAGCATGCTTATTATTTTATAAAGTTAGATTTGAAATATGGCTATTATCAAATATGGATTTGAGAAGAACACTCTTGGAAGATTACATTTAAAATAAGAGAGAGTTTGTTCAAGTGGTTGGTTATGCCATTTAGATATGCAACGCTCTTGCTGTATTTATGCAGTTAATGAAAGATGTCTTATAACATTTCATTGATAAGTTTATCACCATTTATCTTGATAATATTATCATCTTTAGTTATACTTAGGAATAATACCTAAACCATTTAAGAGGTGTGTTTTAAATGTTCCAAGAATATCAACTTTTGTTTAACTAAAAGAAGTTTGAATTTAGAAAGAAATCACTATTGTATTTTGATTTCATTATGGGCAATGAAGAATTATAAGTATATCCAAAAAAGGTGAAAGTCATATGAGAATGGCTATGATTGAAAAATATCACTAAAGTGTGAAGCTCCATGAGAGCTTGTTGGTATGTTAGGCAATTTATTTTAAATTTTTCTATGATAACTACTTTCTTACATGAGTTGATAAAGGCTAATCAATGTTTTAAGTAGACTCAAAAACATGAGAACTCATTTCATCTTTTAAAGAAGAAGGTATGTAAGGTGTTTATCTTAGCTTTAATAAATTTACAAAACCATTTGAACTTGAGGATGATGCATTTGGATATACCATGGGTGTTGAATTACTGTAGGAAGGAAAACCTATTGCTTACTGCTTTGAAATGTTTTAAGAATGAAAAAAGAACTACCCAACTTATGATAAAGAGTTGTTTGCCCCATAACAAGCTATGAAACATTAGGTAGTTTACACTAACCATTAACCACTTTAGTATTTTTAAACTCAATATAAGTTACAATATGTCACATCCTGCATTTAGGGGTTATTGTGCATTTTAAAAATTAATATGATGTTGTGTTTTCTATGTTATTGTCATGAAAATGATGTGAAATTATGATTATGGTGATAAGGATTTAATAAAAATTGAGTTTAAAGCTTAAATGAGGATATTGGAAATTTTGCCGCAAATGACTAAAATTGATGTTAACCGGTACTGAAACTTGGATTCTGAGTTATATACAGTGAATTTGACTGAATGGTTTTGACCATTGTGCTTGTGTTAACTTAATCTAGGTATATGTAAATTTTGAAAATTTTGGATTAAAATTTATTTTTGAACGTTAAAAATTAGATCGTATTTATTTAAGCGAATATTTGATGAGATATTAAGGAAATAAGATATGTAAGGTAATTAAAAATATTGACAAAGCAAATTTTACAATTGATATCATTATTTATAATTACTTAGTTTAATGATGATGATTAGTAATTAATGAAGATAAATTGGATTATATTTTTTAAAAAAAAGAAATAAATAATAATAATGACAGCAAAACAAAACAAAATAATAAATATAATAAATATAAAATTATATGTTAAGGGCGTGGTTTAGAAATAAAAATTTAGGACTTAAGGAGATATAAAGCAAAACTTAAGGCAATGTCTTAGGATAAGGAAGGGTATGAAGGTCATTTTGCTTGAATTATTTGGTTGCCCTAACAACTCCTCCATCTCATCCTCTTATCCTCAAGATCACTTGCTAGCTTCTTCCTCCACTTCTTTTCTTATCTTGGTTTGATCTTATCTTCCTCTTTAGTTGACCGTTTCCTTTTTCATTTATCCTTTTTCGTTTTGTTTTTGTCTTCATAAACAACTACAGTTATGTAATTAGGTCATTTTCTAGCAGCAACTTCAGTTTTGTATTTCTTCTTCTTTGCTTTTGAAGAAACGAACAGGTAGTTGATGATATCGAATAAGAAATTCTCATTTTGTTCTTCCTCCTTTGTCGATTGTTTTTGGTTTTCAATTAAGCAGTTGCTGTTCTAGTTTGGTTTGGCCGAATATTACCTTTCATTCCAATTTTTTTTAAAGGAACCGAAGCATGATTCCTTAAGTAAGTGAGATTTCTCCTTTATTTTAGTTATCCTTTTAAAAAAAAAATCGAAGCTTTTGTCACCTTTAATCTTCATTTCTTTTTGTTCATTGAATCTTTAACAGAACCTATATATATATATTGTTGAGAAGGTTCTGTCTTTAGGTGATTATTGGTGCGTGTATTTGGAGCTTGAACAAGGAGAAAACCCTCCTTTAGGCAATTGTTTTGTTTGGTTATTTTAAGGTGAGTTTTGGTAGCTGTAGATTCATTCCTTATGCGTATGTTTTAGGCAGTAGGATGTGTGGCCAAATTATTTGGTGATTTGTGGTTTGTATTGTGGAGTTTTGGCTAGTTAAATGGCTTTAAGTTATATGAACGTATAGAAGAAATATTGGTTTTTGAATGAATTGCGTGTTTGGGTGTTTTTGTCACATTTTGAGCAGGTTGTTTTAATAAGGTTGGTCAATTGAAAATGATTTTTGGAACAAGATTAAGAAGGACTTAATGCTTAATGAGAAATGCGTATGGAAGTATATGGTTGTTTTAGGCTTATAAATATTAAGTTAAGTGTTAAAACAGAAAGGTAAATGGGATGTGTTGAGTTCGAACATTAGTACGTTTTTGTTTTAAAATAAATAAATTAAAGTTTATATGTTAAAAATAAAAAGTAAACAACTATATATCTATATCATATAGTAGAAAATTTTTATTTTTATTTTACTTAAATAAACAAAAAAATTATATTTGGACGATATGAATATTAGTATGATAAACATACTACTATAATTAACAAAACTAACATGACATATGATTTAGAAATATGAGATTTAAAATTTAAGAGACATTTGATAAATAATTCAAGAATAATAAGAATAAGTTATATGAGTATCGAATTTTAATTCTAGAACATAAGGTTAAGAATATTAAACTTTATAAACATAAATTATGGTTTTTAAGAAAACAAACTCAATTTAAAATTTTTTTAAGATGATTAAATTTATAAAGGAATATTTATGTTAAGGAAGTTTAAAGTACAAAGCGTATTTAATGTTATAGAAATACAAATTGTAGGAAAATAGTTTAAAATATGATTATACAAAGAGTACTGTTTTATTTGTTTTTAATTTTCATATTTTAACTAAAATAGTTTAAATTCGATATTTTTGGATAAGAATATTATGATGATATAAACATGTTTGATTAATTAACATTAATTGATGATAAAGCCATAGGAAAGGATTTTCAAGAAGCTTATTTGATGGTTATTGGTTTTATATAGTAAATTTTAATATTATAAACAAAACATATAGACATTCATATAATTATATTAATTGAGTTTGGGATTTGATTATCTATTTATAGAATTGATTTTTTTAATAACTATGTTAATTAGACTATTCTGGCTCATAAATTGATATTACTTTTGAATAAATTTTTAATATTACTTATGATAATATAATGTTTTTTTTTCTTTCAGTAAATCAATAATCATGGAATTTAAATAAATTGAGGTTATAAACCCATAAAGATGTTATTATTGAATGTTCTCAATAAATATATTTGTTTTTAATGGGTCATAAATAAGGTTTTTGTTATTAAATAAAATAAAATAGTTTTAACTTAGATTCTGAATTTTCAACTCATATGGTTTTATGTAAAGGTACATTTGTTTTAGAAAAGAATAAAGTTTACTATGTGAATAATTTAACTTATAATTAGTAAATGGTTAAATGGTAAGAAGGGTAAAAGTGAATTGTTGGAACTAAGTTTCAAATTAAATTTAGATATGTATGTAATTCTTTAATTACGACATGATAGAATTTATGTTAAATAATTAATTATTTGTTTATATAAATTGTTTTTAATATGGGTATGTTATTATATATAACGATAAGTATAGCTTGAGATTTTTCTATAAATTATAAAAATTTTATATTAGTAATGCTGGGATAAATAAAAATGATTTATTGATTTAATAAATTATGAAAATGATTTATGAATTAAGAGTAAGGTGATTTGTGAGTGTTAATAATTTATGGTAAATATTAGATAAAAAAATAAAAAGAGAAATAATAAAATAATAAACTAAAATTCTAATTAAAGATTACTATTGGTTGTGAAATAGGTAAATCAGTGGAAAATATTCACGAATCACCAAGGGCTTTTAACAAAGGAAAAGGCATACCAGGTTTGTGCTAGATTATGTAAAGTCCTCGATAATTAAATAATCGAAGGGGCGAAAGTTAGTAATGCAATAGCATTATAATAATTTAATTTAATTATGCATTTTATATTTATCATGAACATAAGCATTTATTATAACATGACATAGCATGACATGGTGATATAAGGAAAAAATAATTATGACGTGATATGAGATAAGGTTAAATGATTATGCTGGGCAATATGATATGAATTCCTACGGGAATAAAAGAATATTTTATCATGAGATAAATGAAATGAGATTGAATTAAATGAGCTCATATGTTCCAAAATAAAATATAGAATAATGGAAGACCCAGTAAATGCGCATTAATGAAAATGTTAAATGAGGATTAAGAGGGAGAATGCATAGCATAAATGCATTCTCATATATGCATTATTCATAATTCATGTTATATAAAATACTATGATTGAAGTTCATTTTATGATGAATAAAAGCAATTGTACTTGAATAAAATTTCTGATTTGAAAGTGATCATCATCATGTTACATATATGTTTATGACATGTTATGAAGATGAAATAAGTTTGTTATTCGGTATGTTAAACATAAAAATTTCCTGGCATCATTATTTTATGACTTGTAAATGTTTTATATTTTTAACTAGCACCACTGAGATTATTCTCAGCTTTTGTCAATTGATAAACATAGGTTCAAGCAAGATTGAGAAACGGAACCTCAGTAGAGCGGCTGGACATATCAGCATTTTGTTGGTAAATGCTTAAAGTATTTTTATGAACTTCTATCAGTATAGATTATCATGCAACTAGTTAAATGAAGAACTCTGGCAGTCAAATAAGTTTTTATGGTAAAATTAAATAAATGTAAAATGATGAATGTGTGTATGTTATAAATAGAGTGTGTAATGTAAAATATTAAACAGTTTGATTGACTATAAAAAAAATAATTACGGTATGTATGAGATCCTTTGTAGGATAGTTATTAATTTTCTTAGTTAGAAAATTAATAGTTATTCTACGGGTGCATGTTACGCAGCCGGAAGACATGACACAATAAGCTCTCCATATGAAGTTGATGACCTACCTTTAATAGTTTTACTTAATTATCAAATACAAAAGGGAGTTCATAATAAATTGATTAATATATTATCTTAGCCACCTATAAAAACTCTTTGTCTGTCTATAATGATGGAGATTTAACCAAGTGATATGATAAGTACATTAAAATGTATGCTCATGATCCTAATTTTAGTGATATTATAACTATGGCAAAAATAGAGAATTTATTAGAGTTTACCTTATGATATAGACTACTTTACTAAATGTCACAATTATATATTCTAAGAGAAGAAAATCATATCAAATGGATATAAATACTTCAAAGTTAGCATGTCATTTTGAAATAAAGAAAACCATATAAACCTTTAATGGTATGTTTCCTAGCCTAAAAAACAACATGATGCAAAACATTTCATTAAAGGATGTGCACTATATAGCACTTTAACGCTATTAAATTGAAACCTTGGACTTTACACTCTATTGGTAATGCCAAATAAACTATAAAAAAACATTTCTATGGACTTTATGGGAGGTTTTCTAATAAATAGATTAGTGTATAACTACATAAATATAGCTATTAATAAATTCTTTGAGATGATAATATTGATGCCTTGCAAGAAGACCATTTGAAGAGAAGAGATAATAAAAATTATTGTTTAGGATTAGATACATTTTAGGTTACCAAACTCTATTATGCTAAATCATGTTACTCATTTTCTTGTAAACTTCTAGAGACCATATGGTTTATGATGGATACAAAGTTGAATCAAAGTACAAGTTTTCATTTCAAATAAATGGTTAAATTAAAGTCATTAATTAAACTATAATGCATCTTTATGAGTTTATAATTCTTGATACATTAGTATTAGGATGTGAGTTTACTCTATTTATAGTTTTCCTTTAATTAAGCCATTCATAACTCCATTACTTTATCCTTATTTAAATTTTATCTTGGTTATTTACCACAAAACCCTTTGATTTCAAGATTACACTTGGGTAATATTAAAAAAAGTTCATAAAATATATTTGAAGCATTTAAGGTGAGGTAGAAAAGTAATTTCAAAAGTCTCAATAGAATTATAAAGCTCAACATGATTGATATAGAGTGAAAGATGATTTTCAAGTGGGAGATATAGTGCGGCTGCGATTGGGAAAGGAAAGATTAAAAAAGGAAGGTAAAAATCTAAAGCCTTGTAATATCCAACCCAATGAAGCAGCTCTTGTAAAATGATTAATATCCCTTAATTGATTAAAATTCATTAATCACTCTATAAGGAATGTGTACTTTTTCAAAAATTCATGAAGTGTAGTTCCTTTATAACTCAATCATTTATTATTATTACTTATGTTCTTTGCATGATCACTTCCAAACATTAATATATAAATCATACAAATGCGCATTCATACAATTATGACATGCTATCACTATTTCAAACAACCACAAATGATATTCATATAAACAAGCCATACGTTTAACTATCTTTTGGTTAATTCTAATGTTTACAACCATATACAAAACATTTATTACTTGTAAACTATATATTGATAGTTGCATAAATAGAAACATCTGCTAAGAACATGTTTTACTATCCAAATGTGTATCAAAAGATTGTATACAATCTTGAAGAGTCTTGATTGCTCTAGTGCCTTAATAATGAGAATGTCACTCTAAATTATCTTATCATACATTCCTTAAATGATAAATGATGAGTATAAAACTCAATGGTGCATAGACATGCAAATAAAATGAAAATTAAATCATGATAATAAACATACAACACTTTAAGCAGTGTTAATATGTCATTCATAATTAAGAACCATCAAAGAGTATTTTGTTTTGCATTTTAAAATCATTATAATATGAATAAAATACAATAGTTATGATGTTACATCATATATTATCAAATATCACATATTTGTGCTTGTTTCCTTCATTGCAACCTTATATAATTATGCTTGCATCATAATATAATCAAACGTTAATATGTTATATAATCAATTATGTAATATCAATGTATGTTGTAATGTAATTATATGATGAAAACAATGTATATCTCACTACATTAATCTCCATTCCTTCACTTTCCACTCCTCTTTTCACCTTTATACTTTTGAATGAAATCATTACTACCACCATGTACAATGTTATAACTCATTAACGAGGGATAAACTCAACTAATCTTATAAAAAAATATATCATTATCAAGAAGGGACTGTCTCAACCAGCCTAAAAAATAAATATATCATTATACCATACATAATTAGGTACAGATAAATCTCATCCTATCATTGAGGAGAGATAAATCTCAACTTACTTTATAAATCTTATCAACTAACGAGGAGGGATAAATCTTAACTTGCCTTATATATCTCATCATCATTATCATAATCTCCATATTCTAAATGAATAAAATGAATTTAGATGCATGGACAAGCCAATAATATCAGCATGATGCATGGTTGTTTCATAAATATCCATCTAAGAGTCTAGTGATTATTGACATATCTATAAGTACATTTCACTTCATATAATTAAGTTTTATTATCTAATAATTGATATAATTTTTAAGCATAAACATAATTTATGATAATTGCTACCAAAAATATCCTATAACTATAACTATATATATATATATATCATCAATTTATAAATGCATAAAATTCAAGTCACTTATAGTCTTTTAATATCAATAAATGAATATATCACAATTACAAGGATTCTTAATTAATGGGCATATAAGTTTCACAATCATTCCATCATTGATTTATAATATAAATCAATCACCATGAATCCATAATTATGCAATACCATAGCATTTTAGAACATTAATTATAAAATATTGCCAACCTCAAAGCTTTCATCCTTAAGATAAATGCATTTAACATTTTGAGTAATTCCATATTTATACTGTCTTTAATCCTTTTTCTTACATGTCAATTCTATTTTGCATATTGATAAGTATTAAGTATAAATAATAATTTATATCAGTCATCATCAACTCAACATTCATACTTCTATTTTACAACTACATAATCATAATCAGTTTGTTGCCTATGCATGTATAATTATTCAATATACTTGCTTAAACATTTATAATCTTTTTATAGATATATGTTCATTAGTAATAAACATGTAATAATCTTAAATAATTTAGCATGATATAAAAATAATTCAAAATAACACTTTTAAATCTCTTTATTATCTATTCATCCTATTTTATAATTTAATATTTATTAAGCATATTAAATTATAATTTAATATCACTTGTTTAAGTTCTTATATATAAGCATAATCTCTTAGTACACTTTCATACATCATAACAAAAATAATATCTTAATTTGTATATATTATTTTAGCAATAATGTTAGATATATCCACACACCTTTCATCAATTGCATTAAGTTGGTTGGTATTTAATCAATTAAATATTATTTCTTGCTCATGCTTCTAATCATGTTTTCATTATTTCATGGGTGCACTTATATATATCCTTATGTATTCTATAAGTCACAACATCTACTCAAGGTTTAGATACATTCAACTATGTTTATATAATTTATTGCTTATTTTCTTGTACATTTATTTAGTTGTTCATGGTAATGCATGCTTAAGATTATAAGTTTCATGTGAAATTCACTTGTGAAATTTAAATTTTTAAGCATACACATACTTGTTAATTTTATAATCAATTAGTCATTTTGGTTTTCACTATATTCAACACCTTTACATCATTTTCAAGCTTGACCTAATACAAATTCTCAAAGTTAATAGGTTGGTCATAGACTTTATAATTATGTCAAGTTCCATTAAAACATAACCATATACATTTGGTCTAATTGTATTATTAGAAACTTCATGTAATTACATGGATTGGATACTTCATTATTAATTAACTGCATTTTATCAATGTATGCTTTCACATAATCAATAAGTTTCCATATAACAATTGAAGATACATTCATTCAATTAACTCTACGTTCCATTTCAATGAATTAACATTTTAGCATACATATGGTTTTATATCAATTTTGCACATCTATATTTATAATTTTGCCAAACTGAAGTTCTAATGGTAGCTAATAGTTTGCATGTAAGATGTACATATATATACCTTTGAATTTGTCTAATTCCACCATTAGCAAACCTTAGTTGTTATACATATTTATTACTATTGTTGTTATTGTTGTTGTTATTGTTATTGTTATTATTATTATTATTATTATTATTATTATTATTATTATTATTATTATTATTATTATTATTATTATTATTATTATTATCATCATCCAACATTTAACACCCTATAGATTTATAGATTATTTGATGTAAAAATTCATAATTTACAAGATTTTTAACCTTAAGAAAGGTATGTATCTATGTAGATATATTTATACAACATCATACTTTAGTTATACAATTTTCATAGTTACTAACTCATGTACACAATAAGCATACATATTTTAGAATTTGTTAATTTCTCAACCTAAATATTTAGTTTTTAAGCACATAGGTTTCAATATTCAATTAATAATTTATTAAACCATGAATTTTGTAAGTTGACATGTTTTTTCCTTACTACAATTCATAAACCAGGTATGGTAATCTAATAAGTGATGTATAAGCATCAACATTTATATCTATTTATATATATAATTTTTCCTTTTAAATTTAATTATGCAACTAATTTGGACATTATAATTATCAAGTGCTCTTTCTTTAGTCAAATGTTAATTCTAAAATCAATTAAATAGTTTCTTAGATGATGAGGTAAGCACACACATATACACATTCAAATTCACACACACACACACACACACATATATATATATATATATAATTTCTATCAATTATTTTACTTGTTTTCAGTATGCACTATTTTCTTCTCTCATTTATTTCCTAAGGAATTAAGGAACATTTAATAATGTATTTTGTTTATTTAGTCAAACTTGCATGCATTTGCAAGA
Organism: Dalechampia spathulata; assembly: GCA_948192965.1. NCBI lineage: Eukaryota > Viridiplantae > Streptophyta > Magnoliopsida > Malpighiales > Euphorbiaceae > Dalechampia > Dalechampia spathulata. The sequence goes on from CANYBF011068892.1 coordinate 18,810, forward strand.
TTCACATTCACTTATGCCACACATATTTATGAAATTCATTCAACTTTTACTAACTTATTTAGTTAATTATGATAATTCACATATACATCAAGCAAACATTCATTGAGTTGAAAATCCTTTCCCTTCTTATATCTCTCATTAAATTGATTATCTTTTAGTAAGTAACTATCAATCTCAACCCATGTATGTGTCATTTCTGTTAGAATTTATTTTCTAATAAACTATATAGTGTGGGCTTACATATGTAAATAATATGTGTGTATGGGAGTCGTATTAAATAGTCGAATTAAATTTGTGATCTAATTAATTTTATCGACTATTAAGGTGTTAATTTATTTATAGGATTAAAGTGTAGATGCTATTTGTGTAAGTTCTATTTTGTTAAAGGGCCAAAAATAGATATTTAC
>CANYBF011069187.1:0-13254 GCA_948192965.1 Dalechampia spathulata
ATAGTGAGCCATAAATATCCTTGGCATAGGATTTTCTTATAAAGGGTGAATCCATTCATATGGGACCCACATGCGCCAGCATGTACTATCTGCATGACTGATTCAATCTCTTTCCCTAACATGCATTGAAGCTGTAGACCATCAACTATTCTTCTATAGAGAACACCCTAATGTCAGGTAAAGTTGGTTGCTTGTCTATGCAGAGCTAGCTTGTTAGTCTTATTGGCTTCTTCTAGATAAGCACCAGTCTTCAGAAAGTTCATTATATCAGTATACCATGGAATCTCATCTTGTTGGTCTAGCACCATAACCCGCTCTCCTTCATAGTAAGGAATTCTCGATTGCTCAATGAATATAGGCTGAACTTGACTCTTCGGTCGCTCATAAACTGAAGCCAATATGGCTAAAGCATTGGCTATCTGATTCTCTTCACACGACATGTGAATAAATTAGCATGAGTTAAAGTTGCAAACCATGAGCTTCATGTATTTAGCATAAGGCTTGAGCCTTTCTTCTTTGACATCCCACTCGGCCTTGGATTGGTGAATGATAAGCATCGAATCACCAAATATCTATATATCTTGGGCATCAATCATTAGTAATGCTTCTAGTCCAAATAGACATGCTTCATATTCGGCCATATTATTGGTGCCTGGAAAGCTCAGCCACTTAAAAAGCATAATGAGTTTGCCTTCAGGAGTGATTAGCATAACTCCTATACCTACACCTCTTCTGTTGGCTACGCCGTCAAAGTACAACTGCTATTTTTGGACATCAATTACCCATAAGTACTCATCTGGGAAGTCCAGTTCAAAGTCTCAAAGTCATCCATCGGTCTGGATGCTAAGAATTCGATAATTGTTTTGCCTTTGATCACATTGGTTGTGATGTACTGCACATCAAACTCTAATAACAGGATCAACCATCTAGAGAGTTTCCCTACCAGCGAAGGAGCCGGATACAAGTACTAGAAGTAGTGTTTGAGTGTCTTGGTGACCCAGACCATAGCCATGCATAGCTTCCCAATAATGTTGTATTTGCATTTAGTTGGCAACAACTTCATACTCAAGTAGTAGATAGCATGCTAAACTCTAACTTCATTCTCTTGAGCCATCATAGCACCTACTGACTCCTCTTCTAAGGCTAGATAGAGTAGTAATGGTTTTCCCGATCGAGGTGGTTTTAGGGTCAGTGGGTTAGAAAGGTAATGCTTCACCCTCTTGAATGCAAACTGGTAATTCTCATCCCAAACCATAGGTTGATTGTTCCTCAAAAGCTTGAAGATAGGCTCACACATGGTAGTGAGCTTGGCGATGAATCTATTAATGTACTAGAGCTGTCCCAGGAATCCCTTGACTTCGATCTCAGTTCTAGGGATAGGCATCTCAATGATTGACTTTGCCTTATCAGGATCCACTTCAATACCCCTCTCATTAACAATATGACCTAACAGCTTGTCGGATGTCACCTTGAATGTACATTTCTTCGGGTTCAGCCTGAGTCCATATTTCTTAACGCATGTGATAAATCTATCAAGAGTAACTAGGTGCTCTTCTCTGGTGGGAGACTTTACCATCATATCATCCATATAGACTTTGACCTCTTTGTGGATCAAATCATGCAACAAGGTTATTGCAGCTCGTTGGTAGGTAGCACCTACATTCTTCAAGCCAAAGGGCATGACCTTGTAGTAGTAGGTCACCCATTCTGTGATGAAAGCTATCTTTAACTTATCTATAATTTCCATCAGGATCTGGTTGTACCCTAAAAATCCATCAGCGAAGGAATACATAGTGCTAGCAGCTGCACTATCAACTAGCACATTGATATGAGGTAAAAGGAAGTCATCTTTTAGGCATGCTTTGTTCAGATCCCTATAGTCTATGTAGACTCTGACCCTACCGTCTTTCTTGGGAACCATAATCACATTGGCCAACCATTATGGTTAGTCGACCACTTTAAAGAATTTGGCATCTAACTACTTTTGGACATCTTCCTTGACCTTCTAAGCCCACTTTGTTCGGAGGCACCGTAGTTTCTGCTTAACTGGCTTGAACCCAGGCTTGGTCAAAATTCTGTGTTCTGCAATAGTTTTGTCAAAACCCGGTATGTCTTCATAGCCTAGAGTAAAGGCATTTATATGCTTTTTCAATGCATTGATTATTTCTGTTCTCTCTTCAGAGGTCAAGTCTAATGCAATCTGGAGTAGACAAGGCTTGTCATCTGTGTTAATGTTAACATTTTCAATGCATGATGCGTTAATGTCAAAAATGCTCATGTAATGCTCATGCTCATGCACAACACCATTAGAATACACATTGTAAACATAAGCAAAGTTATTCTTCATTGCATTATATTTAGATGGAATTACATCATCATCAAATAAAATAGAAATTGGGACATCAATATCCTCATACAACAGCTCCTCAAAGGTGCTATCCACCATAGTAGTAATGTCTTCATAGACCTTTGGCAACAGCAAGTCCTCCATGTCCAAGTTCTACAGCTTATCTCCCAGTGTAATGACTGTTGTGATTTTTAGCTCTAGGCGTCCAGTGGTGAGATTGGTAACATCACCAAAGATCTGTAAAGCATCATCAAGGTGGATGGTGAAAGTAGCAGCAGTCTTCTTTGTTACTGTTAAGGCTGACAGGTCACAGACATCACTAAAAATGGTGAACTATTGATCAAAGAAGTCATCCAAATTAGGCAACTTGGAGGGATGGTTGTACTGTGTCTCTTTTTGGATGAAGATGCCTATCTTACATTCCTCTGGCTTGTCTGAGGTGTACGGATCAAACCCAATGTAGTACCTCTCTTCCTATATGGCTGTAAGGATGTTAAACTCTATCAGACCCTACTGATAACAGCCTAAACCTCTACCAGGCACAAAGTTCATCATTTGCATCATCCTCTCCAAATCTGGACTCGGTTGGTATAAGTATGATTCAGGTTCTCCAATGGTAGCAATTTGAAAACCAATCATAAGAGGGATATCTTCCTTGATGTAGGCTAGAGTGACCTCATCCAGGTTCTCTAATGGCAGCAATTTGAAAACCAGTCATGAGAGGGACATCTTCTCTCATGCAGGCTAGAGTGACCTCATCATCAATAGCAATAGTAACCATACCTTCATTATATGAAAACTTGATCTTCTGGTGTAAGGTGGATGGCACACCTCTTAGGGGATGAAACCATGGTCAGCCTAATAATAAAGCAAATGACACCAAAATATCAAGAACTGTGAACTCCACCATTGATTCAATCAGCCCGATAGTGACAGTGGCAGTGAAGGTACTAGTAACCTCCCTTTTAGACTCAAATATGCCTTAATGATAGTCTTGCATGGCTTCAAGTCTGAAAGTTGAACCCTAAGCTTGGGCAGCACCTTGAGTGGGTAGACATTGATATCTGAACCATTATCCACCATGATGTAGAGAGTGGAGAAGTTCATATTATTCACCCTGATGAAGAGTGCTTTGTTGTGGCGGATACCTTCGACCGGTAGATTCGCGTCAGAGAAAGTGATCATGCTAGATGGTAATTCTCAGTGTACGAGCTGACTCTTCATGCTAAAGGTAGAAGTAGATGGAGAGATTTTCATACTTGAAAGTGCTTTGATGATGGCCCATCGGTGTTGCTAGGAGGATAGCACCAAGTCCCAAATGCTAATATTATCTTGTGTCTTCTTCAACATCTTGATGATAATATTATCAGGTTGAGTAAGCTAATTAGCTAGTTATGGAGCTGGAACATTGCTTGGACCAACCTCATCCCTAGCGGGTCTAGCCTCAATCAGCTTTTTAAGAGCTTCTGGCTTCTTCCCAAGGTCGGGAGGGGTGAACACCTTACCACTACGAGTCATGTTACAGACTCAAGAAGATATCTTGTTAGCACCTAACCCTTTCTGTTGCTTGAGTAATTTTTATGCTAGTTTAGCTGGTTTAGGGGTCTCGGCCAACTTACCCTTCTTCAAAGCTTGATCTATGATGATTTAGACTTAGTGGAATCCTAAGTAATTGTAGACTAATCTTCTAAACTATCATACCATATGTCAATGGCACCAATGTCGAACCCACCACTGGGTCGAAAGGTAATAGCAGGTAGCCGAGCAATCTCTTCACTACCGAGAGGAGAGAAGGAGTTAAGAACCAGGGATTCTGGCAACCCTGATTGGAGCATGTATGTATGGTTAGCTTTTGTGGTAGTGAGGCAATGGGTTTATCTTGGTTGATGGTTTGGATTTCTCAGAGTCTTTGATCTCACCAGAGTCAATGAGATTTTGAATGACCAGTCTAAAGGAGCGACTGTAATAAGTGTTGTGGGCATGATGCTGGTGATAATAGGAATAAGTTTTAGTGTCCACCGAGGCTATGGGTGGTGTTTTGAAGTTTGGCTCAAGTGGCTTGATGAGCTCGGCTTTAAGGAGGCACCCAAAAACCTTGGAAATTAGCATTCCAAGATCCGAGAACTTTTGGGATGGGGTAGTGTTTCAGAGTATAGGATTTGGTGTTTGTAAGGCATTGATGTAGTGAGGCTTTTACTATGTTTGAATGTATGTGGTCGTTTTGGGTTTTAGGAAGGAAGGCTCCTTCTTCTTCCCCTCGGTCTGCTCTATCTGTTGGCCAACAGAGTAGATGTCCTTGAAGATATGAAAAGTCTGATACTTCAGCTTATCCTGTAGAGTGGCAGTGACCCCATAATAAGCTTATTGATCATGTCAGATTCAGATGGCTTCTGTATGATCAGTGCAGCTTTATCCATCAACCTGTTAAAGTAATCCATGAAGGACTCATTGGTTTTTTGCTTACCCATTTCTAAATCCATCAAAGTTACATCAAATTAGGACTTGAACCTGTACTGTTTATAGAAGGCAATACAAAGAGGTTTCCACTTGACCGTGGTTGTCTTATTTAGACTATGATACCATGCTAGCATTGGTCCCTCCAATGAGATGAAGAAGAGTCAAACTATCTGATCATCCAATAGGTATGTAATGCTCATCATCATAGTGTAAGTCTTCAGATGGTTCTTCGGGTTCCCAACCCCACTATACTTGGAAATATTAGGAATCTTAAACTTGGCAGGTAACCCCTTAACAGCTCAGACAGAGAACTCATCAAAGATAAGACCAAACCCTAGGCCTTTAGTCTTCATGATAGATTGTAGCTACTCTATCTTCTGCTCTAAAACAGTGGTCTCAGATTTTTGCACATCATGCATATGGAGTGAGACATCATCATCAGTCTCGACATCATACAGGTTGATGCTTTTCCCCTTTTCCTTGATAGGAGCTGGTGGGGTGATGAATTCATCAGGACTGAGAGCCTCCCGGATCTACTGTTGTAGGAGGGTCTTGAAGTCCTCATTCACGAGCTTGGCTATAGATTGATCAATAAGCTTCTGAACTACATAACAAAGTAGGTTAGCATGTGTATGCATGGGATGTACATGATGCATCACGTATAATGTATGCATGACCTATGCTAGGAAACATCCAACATTATGGCTACAAAAGGAAATATGTTAAAAGATTGCATGAGTATGCATGTATGCATATTAGACAGAAAACACTAAATGGTTAGCGAACACATAGTACACAGCAGCGCTCCCTGCCACCCTTATACCTCCACGAGAATTGGTCATTCAATATCTCATATCCTAGGTGGGATACTAGCCTTGAGTTACACTAGGAACTTGAGGTGCGATTCTCTCAATAAGGCAAGCAAAAGGTTTGATTGTTGCCTAATCATTTGATGGATTATGACTAAAACCTGACAGTATTTGGACCTAGTCGTATTGCTATGATAAGTGAATGTTGATTGAATTGGCATGAGGTTATGCAACCACACAAAATCATGAAAGGATTCTGACTCTTACCATAGCAATACGGGCATGATCATATTGTTACGATAAGAGTATGCCCATAGAATAGGCATGAGGCTATGTAACCATACAGAATCATGAAAGGATTCCAATTCTTAGCTGAGCAAGACAGGCATGATCATATTATTATGATAAGAGTATGCCCATGGAATAAGCATGAGGTTGTGCAACCATATGGAATCATGAAAAGATTCTGACTATTAGCAAAGCAATACAAGGGAGGGAAACAAGTCGGGTCTATACAAATCCACTGACATGATAGGGCAAAGATCCACGTAGCATGCAATAAGGGTCCTAGTTTAGAATGTCGCTAGGATTACTACATGGGCTTTTAGTTTGGTTGAGAACAGGCTAAGGTCTCCCGCCATGTTGTCCACAACCCATCCAACCAAATGGAATCATTGATATAGGACTATACCTCACGTCTATCTATCAGGAATCATCGACAGTTATCAGTATAGTGCAGTGAGTGGTGAAGGCATATTCGCTTTTCCAAGGAGTCGAATGGAGTCCAAGGTACTCACTCACCCACAATCATCGACTTAACACAGGACCAGGGTGGTGTGCATAGACACGGACTGGTGTTGTGATGCATACAATTAATCCAACTATGATGGGAAAATTGATATGGAAACTCTTAGATACCACCACTCTTTCACCATGATGTCCCTAGTGAAGTCATCACTGTAAGTGCCAGTTTCTGCTGATCACTCAGAACAAGGCTTGCAAGGCTCACGGACCGGGGACCGCACTTGGAGCAAAAGTACAGTCTTCCTAAGGGGCTACCTTGAGGAATGATACAGAGTCATAATGGAGTCACCACCAGATGGTTCCAGATTGGTCCAACCGACCTATAGCATGAGTACTAGTTAAACCCTTCAAAGATTGGGTTCAGGTGGTGGAGATCTATTTCTATGAGTTTGCAAGATCGATTTTACCATTATAGTTAGAATTAATTATCCTAAGCAAGCAAGTATACGAGTGTATGTTGTAAGCACACAGTGCGACATGCAATTTGGGGTTGTACGGTTGTACGTAGGATGGCATATAATGCTATATGGCATTTAGATGACATCGTATATGTATGACATGTGACATGATGACATATTAAACTGACATGGCATATGCATGACATGATAGAATAATTCAATAGTATAGTAAAATGACATGGCATATGCATGATATGGCATAGTGATGTATAGGTGAATTGGCATTTGACATGGCATGTGATGTGGCATATGACATGGTATGTGGTATGGCATACGACGTGGCATGGTATAATGACATGTGACATGGCATGGCATCATGGCATAGTGGCATGTGAGATGACATGGTATATTGGCATATAGCATGGCAAATAGCACGTATTGGATGGTATGTTGGCATATTTGGATCATATTGGCATATGAGAAGATGTTTATGGCATGGCATTAGAGTGTGTGTTGTGGCATGTTACATGGCATGTGACATGATATGGCATATATTAAGCAAATATAAAACCTTCCACAAAATAAAAGAATACCGAAAAGGCCTATGAAAGGGATCGAGGAAATAGGTGATACACATGGGATTTTAGGAGGAATTATTACAAAACATGAATAATTCTATCCTATTACAAAAATATCCTTGCATACATCATTTTGGGATGTTAAGTAACATCCCCTCCTTCTCGGGTATTTTTTCACCTCGAGTAACACGAGCTAAAAATGCACGAGTGATAAATACAAAATAAGCACAATAAATCCATTAGTAGCAAATAAATTTAGGATTTATTTGACTAGTCTAATGCCGTGTGAAAGCATGAACCAAGAGTCAAAGTCCAGTAAATTGTTTAGCAACAATCGTGCAAATTAACACGAGCCAGATCGTGAAAATTAATTAAATGAAAATAATTTTAAGCAAAATTATTTTTGTTTGATCATGGAAAGTCAAATGGGAATTGCTAACATCATATAACAGTAATTTCAGATAGCAACTCAACCAATTTGAATCCAATCCTATCAAAAATCACATTTATACGAGTTAAATAAGCATTTAATCATGGAAAATCAATTTTGAGGTCAAAATTAATTAAATGTAATTAATTTATGATAGATCCAATACATTTGAGTTATTGCCAAACATCAAATATTACTTGAATAATCAAATCGGGTTTGAAATCAAGCAAAAAATATGATTTTATGAAACATTTTCAGGGAATATGCGCACGCATGTAGTGCTATGTGTTGCGCACATACCATGATGTGTGGCAAACATAAGGAGTCAATCTATAAGAAAATCAAATTTATCTGTATAAAAATGATCTATAGACCAAAATACGTAACTTTAATGAAGACAATACCTCATTTTGAGCACGAATTGACATCCAAATTGAAAATCAAACAAACCAATGCATATTAGCTTGAATAATCAATTTTAATGGTAAAATCTATTAGATCTAGACAATATTTGACAGATCCAAAACAATAGAAGCATGGACAAGCCTCTAATGCTACTGGAAAAATCAGATCAGAAGCAAAAATGAAGGAAAAATGGTATTTCCGGGAAAATCAGAGGCCTATGTGCACCACACATAGGCTGTGTGTGGTTCACATAGATGAAATTATGGCACACATAGTAAGAAAATTTAGAGAGAATAAAGTTTTTCAGCAAAAACTTCAGATATGGCTCAGACCTAGGCAGATCAAAGTTGAAAAATGCATTCTTGATTTATAGATGAGCATCTGATTTGAAAAATTAATTTCAAGGTTGAAATCAATTAGACCTAGCCATTTTTTTTATAGATCTAGAACATTAAAAGCATGGAAAAGCTTCTAATGTTGCTGGATTCATCAGATCAGAAGTGAAAATGAGAGAAAACCAAAGAAAATAGGCATTTTCTGGAAAATTTGAGGCCTATATGTTGTGCATATAGGAGGAAAAATAGAAAGAAAATCAAGGTTTTTCAAAAAATCATGAGATCTAACTTGGATCTAGGCAAATCAAAGCCATAAATGTGTTATTTTGATTATCAAAAAGCTTTAATAATCAATAATCAAGCATGATTGAAGCCAATCCATAAGAAATCAAGCCAAAAATCAAAGATTTATGCAAAAATATGAAGAAAACAGAGGAAAAGTAGCATTTTCACTCACCACAATAGGTTTTTCTTCAATATCTACTTTCCAAACTTGTTTAGGATCTTACTTAGAGTTAATTTATCTCTAAATCCTAACAATTTAATTAATTATGTGCTTAATTAATTTGAGAGTGAATTTTGGAAGAGTTTAGGTATTGTTAGCCAATTTACGGACCAATTTTCATGAACCGTAGCTCTATATTTATAGAGGGAGGTATGGAGGTCTGGAAAATGTAATTTTCCATGTGGGAATTGGAAATTTTAAAGCCATGTGCGCCACACACAGTCTATGTGTGTAGGATGTAGTGCTACATGCTATGCACATAGCATTTTGACCCATCGTATAGGACCCACTACAACCATATTGGGATGTGCGCCTTATGCCCAAGAAGCATCATTTTATGTTCTAAGACATTGTGTAATATGGCTCACATTAGATTTGGTCCCTAGAAGGCTCCCGACCAAACGTCTTTTTTGGCTATATGCGTAGCACATAGTGCTACATGCTACGCATATAGCATTTTGCCCTTATATGTGCCGCCTTGGACAAGCAAAATGTAACATGCACCGTATGTCAAACAAGCATCATTTGGCATTTTAAGATGTTTTTCTATATGGAGCACATTAGATTTGGCCTAGAAAGTGGGCCCTACTAAATGTCTTATTTTGCTACATGCGTCGCATATAGTGCTACATGCTATGCATATACCATTTTGATGTTATGCGCTCTACCTTGCACAGGGGGAATGGGATGTGCTACGTATGTCAAATAAGCATTATTTGACATTCTAAGACGTTGTGCTATGCGGAGCATGTTAGATTTAGCCTAGAAAGTGGGCTGCACTAAACATCTTTTTTTCACTACATAGTCCTATGTGCTAAATGTGTTTTGTTTATGCATTCTATATTGCATGGGAAAAATGTAAAGTGTTATACATGCTTAGAACACTTAGAGAAGGTCTAAAATCATGTTCGCAAATCGGGGTCGACCTCAGAAACTGGCACCGAGTCGAATCAACAAGAACCTGAGATTGCACAAGGGTGAAAAGTCATGGTGATCAAATGTATTTCTTTTAAATTCCACTAATAAATAACCTAAATTTCATATTTCCTACTCCTTTTATTCATTAATACACATTCATTTAGTAATTACCATCTTCTATCTAATAAAATACCATTTCTCTCTCCATCCACCAACACCATTTCCAAAATTACTTTTTCAAATACCTATACATCTTTTTCAAATACCAATCCCACTTCTATTATAATATACTAATTCAAATCTACTTTAAGTTATTCTAATTTCAATTATATTTATCTATTTATCTTCTTACATAACATTAATTAATATTAATCATAATTATGATATCACTTTCACTACTTATGATATCATTATGACATCATTAATAAAAATTCTAATTATACTTTTCTAATATTTTCATTTTGTAATATACTTTTATTAATAAATTATAAATACATAATTACTTATTTTCTAATACACTAAGATCATAATTAAGCTCATTTACTTACATTACGCTTACATCATGATTGCTCAATTATGATATCATAAATAAATTCCAAATCTTATTTAACCATCTTTTCATATTAGTTAAGTTAAAACAATCATCTTAAGCTTACTTAATTAATCATATTAAGTGTTTTCAATATCAAAAACATCAATTTGTCATCATTCAGTGGTTCCATTTAGGGGTTAAAAAGTTTCATTTCAACATTAGAGCTATAAACTCTAATCTCATCATATACTTACCATCATAAGCATTATTTCATATCATTAACACACTAATAACATATAAAATAATACATTTCAACCAATTCATGAATACATAATGGACGCTCAATTAAGGATGTGACAACTCCAACTAGAGTTTATACTATGCATTAGTTAATCAGATTACAACTGCAAATATTGTAGTTAGTAATTTTTTAATCTCTAATTATGAGGCATTAGTTCTATTTGATCTTTGATCATCTCATTTCATATATAAATGTTGAACTTGCTTGCATATCTGATCTAAAATGTGAAAATCTAATATATGATATCATGGTGTCTAGTCTATTAGGATAAGATGTTATTGTTAGGCGGATATATAGGGGTTGCCTATTGATCATGCATGGTGTTACCTTACCATTTGATTTGATTGAAATACCATTTAAAGAATATGGTATGATACCCAAGATGGACTAGTTGTCAAAATATCAAGTAGGAATTATTATTATAAACTAAAGACAATGGCATTCAAAGATCTTATTTATGCTAGTGTCAAGATAAAGGGTTGTAAACCACCAGAAATAGCTACTACTATCTTAGCAAATATTGTTAAAAAATCATTGATAAAGGGTTGTGAAGCATTTTTAGGATAAATGAAAGACACTCAATTAGAAAGATTGAAGCTTGGTAAGATACCTATAGTTTCTGATTTTTTAGATGTCTTTTTAAAAGAATTATGAAGTTTACCCTTAGTTAGATAAGTAAAGTTCAAAATTAAGGTAATACCAGGTATAGAGCCAATATTAATTAGACCTTATCAGATGGTACCGATAAAATTAAAAGAGTTGAAGATATAGTTATAAGAACTGTTAGATAAGAGAATCATTAGATTGAGTGTATCACCATAGGCCATACCATTATTGTTTATTAAAAAGAAAGATGGCATGCTATAATTATTTATAAGCTACAAACAGTTGAATAAAGTCACAATGAAGAATAGGTATCTATTGCTATGGATAGATGATTTGTTTGATCAGTTGAAAGATTCCATAATGTTTTCAAAGATAGATTTGCAATCAAGGTATTATTAGCGTTGAGTAAAAGATAATAGCATTGCAAAGGCTACATTCTGAACTTCGTATAGCCACTATGAGTTTTTGGTGATGCCATTTAGGTTAACTAATGTACTAATAATATTTATGGCATTAATGAATACTGTATTTAATCATTATTTAGATTATTTTATGGTTGTATTTATTAATGACACCCTGGTGTACTCATAGAATAGAGAAGAATATGATTTGCATTTTTAGGTTGTATTACAGACATTATAGGAGAAATAAACATATGGTAAGCTATCTAAATGCGATTTTTGGCTAGAACATGTGTCTTTTTTGGGGCATGTGATATTAGTAAGTGATATTAGAGTTGATCCAAGTAAAATTAAAGAAGTTACTAAGTGGCAACCATCAAAGAATGTTAGTACATTTAATAGTTTTTTGGGTTTAACAGATTACAACAGATGATTTATCAAGAATTTTTCATGATTGCTATTCCACTTACTAAATTGCTTCGAAAGGGTATTCCCTTTTAATGGGTAGCCAGATATCAAAAAAGTTTTAATTGATTGAAAGAATGCTTAATTAAAGCACTAATGTTAATTTGCCTACTCTAGGTATGGATTATGTGATGTATAGTGATGCATTTTTGAATGGGTTAGGGTGTTTATTGATACAAGATCGGAAGGTGAGATCATATGCTTCTAGATAGTTAAAAATACATGAGAAGAATTATCTGACATATGATCTAAAGTTAATAGCTATAATATTTATGTTGAAGATATGAGGGCATTATTTGTATGGGAAAAATGTTATATTTATAAAGATCATAAAAGTTTGAAGTATTTAGGCATGCAAAAGAAGCTGAATCTGATACAAAGATGGTGGATAGAATTGATTAAAGACTATGACTACTCAATTGACTATCAGCCAAGAAACGCTAATCTAGTTGAAGATGCATTGAGTAGGAAGACTTTTGCAAATTTATAAGTTACACCTATGATGTTGGTATGAGAGGTACAAAGGTGGAATTCTCTATTTGAATTTCAACCAAATGGTAGTATAATTGCACAGTTACAGGTGAAGCTTATACTAATCATTCAAATGAAAGAAGCTCCAGCAAATAATGAAGAGTATCAGAAAATAGATAATTAAGGTACAAGAAGGCAAGTAGGAAAACTTCTCTATTGATTTTGATGGTTGTTATGGTATAAAAACATGAAATATCAATGAAGAGTTAAAGAGATAAATACTCTAGGAAGCCTATGATTCACTATACTTGTATCATTTAAGTAGCATAAAAATGTACATAGATCTCAAACAACTGAAGCAGGGATTCTAGGGGTTAATAAAGATAAAGATATGATTGCAAGCAGAATTAAATCCCTTAGTCTCTAAGACTTAGTATAGAGCAAGAAGGATATCGATCTCAGGGAGTTCTGGTATCATTTCAATGCTTAATT
>CANYBF011069400.1:0-29239 GCA_948192965.1 Dalechampia spathulata
CAACCACCATTAGGCTTATCTAGGTTCCCATACGACGTGCTATTGAGTTATCCCTTGTAGTATAGGTATTGGTTCTCGTAGAGGATCGGTGTCTATGCTACGGGAGCATGTCCTCCTGGGTATGGGCTGGGTGTGACAATGAGGGCTCGATTTTGCTTGAAATTTTGAAGAACTAAACTCCACATGAGTCATGTGAAGTGATATACAACTCGTGTACCTTGTGATGAAGGAGTTTTTTCTCTAATTTTTGCAAAGTTTAAAGATCCCTTAGCAACCGAGTTGAGCACGATTCATGCCTTAAGTCATATGAGTCATGTGTGAATCATGAAAATCATAGAATTTAATGAAAAAGGAATGGAAATAAACCCTCACACATCAACTACTCAAGAAAACCCTCAATCCTATGAGAAATGCATTGCACACAAATTAATAAATGGTCAAACATAACTTTCTATGCATTAAATTCACTAAAAGTCATTAATGTACTAGTAGACGAAATATAATAAAATAAAAAGTAAAAGTTATTGCATATGAAAATGTAAGTGATTGCATTAAATATGTAAGTGTAACCTATTACTGACATGTAAATGAATTAAGATGTTATTGCCAAGAAATCTTGATGCTCCAACTCTACTTGCAAATGGCATGCCTTCCCATATAACAGTCGAAGTGGAGTTATGCCAATCGGAGTTTTGTAAGCTATTCGATATGCCCATAGAGCATCATCCAGCTTTATACTCCAATCTTTTTAAAAGGCATTAACTATCTTCTTCAGAATGTATTTCAGCTCCCGATTGGAATTTTCCACTTGGCCACTTGTTTGAGGGTGATATGGAGTAGCCACTTGGAAACTTCTCCAATGGCTTATTATAGAAATAAGTGCCCTCAGTACTGATTATTACCCAAGGAGTGCTAAACTAATTAAAAATAAACTTCTTCAAGAATCTGATCACCACCTTTGCATCATTGGTAGGACTCACCACCACTTCAACCCACTTGAAAATGTAATCCATACACATTAAGATATAGCGGTTATTTCTTAAAGATGGAAACAGACCCATGAAGTTAATCCCCCATACATCAAATAACTCAGCTTCTAAGATCCCCTTCAGAGGCATTTCATTTCTCCTTCCTAACCCACCGCTTTACTAGCATCTATCATATACTTTTGCAAAATTATGAGCATCTCTGAAGAGTATTGACCAATATAATCTACTTTGAAGTATTTTAGTTATTGTCTTCTGACCATTCATATATCCACTGTATAGAGACGAAGGGCAAGCTATCAAGATGTTATTGAATTCCTCGTCAAGAACACACTAATGAATCAATCCATCTACACGCTCCTTGAATAAAAATGGCTCATCCTAACAGTAATTCTTAAATGTATGTAGGAACTGTTTCTCTTGCTACCAACTGCACTTTAGTAAAAGAACATCATAGACTAGATAATTGACTATGTTTGCAAACCATGACACCAAGTCATTTACAACATATAAATTTTCATTTAGAAACTCTTCTTTGATTGGCAGAAATTAAAGTTATTTTAAGTCTATTAAATGCACTCAAACATTTATCATTAAAAATAAAAGGAACATCTTAGGACAATAGATGAGTTAAAAAAATCCTTAATGAATTACTTAAAATAACTTGCATGTGTTAAAAAAATTTTAATATCCTTAATAGACACGAGCGGTGATAGCCTCTTAATCATGGTAATTTTTACCTTATCTACTTCAACATCCTGAGCCGAAACTTGGTGTCCCAAGACAATTCCCTCTTGGACCATAATATAATACTTTTACCAATTCAAAACAAGATTAGACTCTTCACATCTTTCAAGTACTTTTCACAAGTTATTTAAATAATCATCAAAAGTTACACCATACATAGTAAATTCATCCATAAACACTTCCATAATATGCTCAATATAATCAGAGAAAATAGACATCATGCAATATTGAAATGTAGGCAATACATTGCATAGGCCAAATGGCATGCATTGATAAGTGAATGTTCCATAAAGACAAGTAAAAGTGGTCTTTTCCTGGTAATTGGGGTGAATAGGGATTTAAAACAATCTTGAGTCACCATCTAGGCAACACATATAAGGATGTTTAGCTAACCATTCTAACATTTGATCGATAAAGGGAAATGGAAAATAATCCTTCCTAGTAGCTTTATTTAACTTCTTATAATCAATGCGCATCTACCAACCAATGATAGTTCTAGTCAAAATTAACTCATTATTATCATATTTGATAACGGTCATCCCTCCCTTCTTAGGAACAATGTAAATGAGACTAACCCATTCACTATCTAAAATCGAATAAATAACACTAGCATGTAACAATTTTGCAATCTCTTTCCTAATTACTTCTTTCATATTAGGATTTAAGCATCTTTAGCATTCAATTATAGGTTTACATTCATCTTCAAGAATGATGCAATGTATGCATAATGATGGATGTATGCCTTTCAAATCATGTATGGAATAATCTATTGCCTTCTTATAATGCCCAAGCACATGCAACAATTTTTTCTCCTTTTCAGAATCTAACATGGTATTAATAATTACAGGAAATGTGGAATTAGGTCCAAGAAATGCATACGTTAAGTTGCTCTAGAGTTCCTTAAGCTTGACTTTTAAGGGTGTATTTAGATTATGCCTCCTGCTGTTATTCCCGTGCATTTCTAGTGCTTTAATCTATATAGGCTTCTTCAGATTGAATTTTGGTGCCGAGTCTAACATATCTAGACATGCCACCACTTCTTCTATCATATCTTCTTCTTTGATGTCTCCAAGCAAGCAGAGCTTCAATGGATCATCATGGCAGTCATAAGTTTTCATCATTGTGTCATTCACCATTTGATTAATAACATCAATCCTTAGACATAATCCTTCCTCCTTTACTAGCTTCTACATCAAATCTGATAGCTTAAACAAAACCTCCTTTTCCCCCCACTAATAATAAGAGCACTTCATTCTTCATATCTATGATTGCCCTAGTTATAGCAAAAAATGGATGTTCCAAAATAATTAGAATCTTTACATCCTCTTCTATGTTGAGTATGATAAAGTTGACTAGAATGACAAACATTTTGACCATCACTAATACAATTTTCAAAACCCCCAAAAGGTATTTTACCAATCAATTGGCTAGCTTCAATGTCATCCTAGTTGGCACTATATCCTCCACCTTTAGCTTCCTCGAGATTGTATAGGGCATCATACTAACACTCACTCCTAGATCATAAAGTGCCTTCTCAATAGCCACTTCCCCTATTTGACACGGGATAGAGAAACTTCCTAGGTCTTTTAGCTTTGAAGGAAGCGCCTTATTCAAGATAACGGCTCTGCACTCTTCCGTAAAGGCCACTGTCTCATCCTTAGTGATGTTTCTCTTCTTAAAGATAATTTCTTTTAGAAACTTTATGTATGCTTGCATCCTCCTCAATACCTCTATTAGAGGGAGATTAATCTAGACTTTCCAGATTACCTCTAGAAACTTAGCGTACTGCTTATCTAGACTGACCTTCATATGCCTCTATGAAAATAGCATAGGCGGCATATATGGTTTGCTCATAGGCCTTGGAGCATTATCTTTTTCTTTTCCTTTATTCAACAACATTTGGGTCTCCTCTTCTCCCCTTTCATTCCCTCTCTGTACATCACTCACTAGCCTCTGCTCTTCTTGAATTTTTACATCCACCAAACCGTCAAAATCTTCTTCAGTTGTACCCTCTCCAACCCAAACATTGAGGGCATTACAGTGCTCCTTTGGATTTTATTTTGGTTAAGCTAGTAGCTTTTGTAGGGCCTTGGAAAAACTAGCATGTTGGACTATTTGATTTTCCAGTATTTTATTGTGTGTGGCTAGTTACTCTAGCCTAAAAGATAAGTTTTTGATGTTATCATCCTATGCCTTTTAATTTTGCAAGATTATCTCCATTATCACCTCGAGGTTGGATTTTTGAACTTGTTACTGTTGAGGATTAACTTTGGGTTGATAAACTGACGACTATCTCATCAGAGGGGCATGTAAGGTTAGTGTCTCAATTGCTGCTACTGATTCTGAGAACTTTGGTCTCTTTAGGAAAAATTTGGATGATTCCTCCATCCTGAATTGTAAGAATTTGAGTATGGGTTCCCCTGTTGATTTTGATTATTCTTCCTTTGATGCTATTAACTGATAAAATTGACTTGATCTCCCAATTCCTACCCCTGATTCATAAAGGAACAATCCCTTGAATGAAATAGTCCATAAGCTTCATAATTGATTGGACTTGACATCTGACTTGTATTAATACTATTTACAACCAGCTTATCCAACTTGCTCACTAAGGTGCTGAATTTAGCATTTAGCATTGTGATACCTGTACATTATGAACCATTATGCCTTTTTTAGATCCAGCTACCTCATTGTTTAATTAATAGGAATTGGCTAACATCTCCTCAATTAGTGCCTTCGAGTCTGCTAATTTAAGTCCTATGAAAGACCCTCCTGCTGTTGTATCTATAATGCTCTTCATATTAGGGTGAAGACCGTTGCAGAAGATCTGAACCAACATCCACTCTGGTACTCCATAATGCAGGCACTAGTGCTAGAAATCCTTGAATCTCTCATTAGCTTCATAAAGTAATTCACTCTCCTGCTGAGAGAAAATTAGAATTTCATTGCATAACTTGGTTATCTTTACTAGTGGAAAATACTTCGTTAGAAAGGCTTGAGCCAGCTGAGTCCAGTTCGTGAAAGTGTTCAGTGGCTTAGAGTGCAGCCAAGACTTAGCTTTATCCTTCAATGAGAATGGGAATAGGCTCAGTCTGATGGCCTCCTCTGACACTCCATTGATCTTGAAGGTATCATAGACCTCAAAAAAGGTAGCCAGATGTTCATTTAGATCTTCAGATGGAAATCCATGGAATGGTGAATTCTGCACCATCTGAGTCAGGTTGGGCTTGAATTTAAAGTTATTACTATTGATAGACGATCTAACAATACTTGGCTGAACTCCTTCTAGGTTAAGCAAAATGCAGTCCATGAGAGGCTTGTTGGCTTCCATCTTGAATTCATGATCTGCTTCTTTAATAGCTTTGAGTTTGGCATGAAATGTCCTTTCTATCTTTGGGTTTATTTTTATGCTTACATTATCTAAGGATCTCCTCATACAAATTAGCACAGCACCTGAAGATAGAAGGAAAATTCACAATCAGTATCATAAAATTTCAAACAAAATCTAAGCTTAAATTAACTAATTACACTCAAAGGTATTAATATTGACTAACAAACATCAGTCCTCGGTAATAGCACCAAAAACTTATTGGTGTATAATTAGGTGTATTTTAGCAAGCATAATGAATCAATAAGTTTTACATTTATAATTTTTAATTTATAATTATCTCATCATAAGAATACGGGTCATAACTACAGCACAAGGTTATCATTCTTTAGGATCGACGGTAGTCAAGTATTAGATGTTAATTTCATCGACTATTCAGGTAATCAAACATCAAGTTATAATATATGATCTATCAAATTAGCTAATTATAGTTTAATAACATAATGCACATATTTTACATAGGTTAATAGGGATGGATGAACATGAATTGGATTAAGGTAATCTATCAATGAATTCATTATAATCTTGAAAGTAATGCTTTAATGTAAACCCCTTTCTTCCAAAAGGACATTTACCTACTGAAAATAAACTAGCAGACTACTTTTATGACTGTTAAATTAGGTTCAGTGATTAACTCAATTTCCACACTTATGCTTCCTAATCACTCAACTCCTACGTCTAGGCAGTCATAATCAAGTGTTTTCAAGTTCATTCAGTAATGTCAATCCTTCTTTCAAAGCGATTAATAGAACCATATGAAATTCATATATTAAAAAGGGCCCGATTACAATAATTAAATAAATAGCATCAAGCTCAACTTGAGGAAACATGAAGAATAATGAATTACTAATAAAATTGTAAATAATGTTCACATAGCATCTAACTCTAAAATCCCAACTAGGTCATAATCAATAATTTAATAAAATAAGTAAACATAACATAAAAAGGAAATATAACCATAATAATTGTTCAAACAAATTAGAAGTACAAGAAGAAGATGAAAACTAGTAAGAACCTGAACTACTCTACTATTGCTTCTGGCTTCACCTCTTCCTCCTCACCTAATCTGGTTGTTAAGTGTTCTTCTTAACTCCTTGATGAAGACCTACTATAGAATCAAAATTAGGAAGTGATTTAGAAGATTTTAATATCAAGAACCCTAGTTTTCCCCTTTCTCTTAAAACCCTAATTTCCTTCTTCTCTGTATGAACGAACGAATGAATCCCCTAGCCAAACCTAATCCCATGTTCTAATTCTTTTCAAAAACTCCCTAATTAATCCTCACCCTTCATTCCCATGATCCTATGGTTAAGATTAAAGTGCAAATAATGACAAAAATGAGTCACACAAGTCATGTAAATGCTACACGAGTTGTCTGAAGCTCGAACTAAATGAAAGAATGAAAATCATGAAAGGCTAAATTCCATATGAGTCATGTAGAACCTTACATGACTCGTATGAGGCTTGATTAGGGAGAGAAATCTCATATGGCCTTCTACACGAGTCGTGTAAGGCTCGTGTATGGCATAAAAATGGTATTTTTGGGTGTAAAACGTGGCATACATGACTAGTGTTCTAATTCATAAGACTTAGACGCTTTAAACTAAGGTTTAATGTAAAAAAATAAGTCTAAAAACATATATAAAGCATGCAAACTAAAATAAATATCACTAACTCCTAAACTATGTAGAATGATTATGTAAATAATGTAAAATATGAAGAAAATGTATGAATTAGAACTAATAATGCAACATATGAATGTAATGCATGAAATGGTGTGAAATATACATATCAATACATAAGATGCTAATATAAGCTTAACAAAGTGCATGAAAATAAGATTAAAAGGGTAACTTAAGCATAAAAAAAAGAGATAATAATGCATATTATCAACCTACCACATATGTGTACCATCATACACTCATGCAAATAACTTTTTCTATATTATTTTAAAATGTTATAAAATGATTCTAATTACATTTGTTATATCTCTTATGATTATTTAAGTTTAAAGAGAGTATTATACTTAATTTCTTGCATTTACAAGTAATTGTTGCTCTAAACTATTCAATCATAAAACTCTCTTTATTTGCTCATAAAATTGTGTTATTCTCATTCTTAATTTTGAGATGTGTTAATTTTTTGATATTTGATATGCATTGAGTAAAATTAATGTAATTGAGAGTATTTCTTAGTGAGATTGATTATTGTAAAGTTTATGTATAGACCTTGAAAACATATTGTAAGGATTTTAATGTGAATCTCACGAAAATATTAAGGTTTGGTTCTTGGGTTGAAAAATCAGATTAATAATCTTAAGATCGATAAGTGGAAGTTCAAATAAGTTGATTGAATAAGTTGATGTAGACATTTATTGGCCGAATCATTATAAATTTCTTGTTTTTCATTTTTAACTATCTCTAATTCTTGATTAATTTATTATTGTCATTTTACTCTAAGGATTTTACTTACTAATAGAAATATTTATCATTATTTTCTTAAATATTTAAGCATAAGTTTGTTTATGGAATAAACATGTAAATTTATTAATAAAAATATGGTACACTTTTTGAAAGACAAAATTAAATGTAGTTAATGTGTACCACTAGTAGCCCGATTTAGCTGGCCAAGTCGCTCAACTTGACTTGTAGAAAGGAAACATCCTGGTTCCGATTACTGTGGGCGGGGGTGTATTCCGCGGCCTATAAATCCATCCTGCCCACGCAACCGGAAGATCACAGAAGCAACCCAAGAGGAAATAAATACCAAAAGAATGGGAGATAAGATGAGAAAAGATTGCCATCCTTTATTGTCAGGAAAAGCAGAAGAGGTTACAAAATACAGGCATGCCTTCTCTTCACCTGAAATGGATTCTCTGTCTAGTTTGTGCCAAACTTTTCTCAAACCTGTTCATCCTCATGATCAACCGGAACCTGACAATCCTGCTGTTCCAGAATTCATCAATACTTCAGGGCAGTACCCTTTACCTGACGAGGTACGTGCAGCATAATTTCTACGTATTGAAATTTTGAAAAAATAATGTACATCATCAGGGTCTCTAATTACTTGTATATTTGGACAGACTGCAGAGCTTATTGCCAGGAGAGGATTGATAGAAGGAGTGCTGGTGGTTAGATTGGTATTGTTGTTATTATCAACAAGATTAGGGACATTATTGCTCTGTGGGTTTCTTTGTTTTGAAAAGAAATGGCCTTTCATAAAAAAATTTTCAAGCATTTCGCTGGACAAGAGAGAAAAGGTAGTGCAGAAATGGCTTCACCACAGGTTTCTGACGCCTATCAGACTGGCTTTCATCTGTATCAAGCTCCTCTGTCTCTATATTTTCTTCTCTCAGGTACCTCTATTCAGCCTGCCTGTGTGTTTTTTTTCTCCATGATAGAGCAGTACAAACTCTTCCTGAGTTGTAATGGCGGTTCTAGATTAAGCCAATGTGGAAAGAAACAAATATCATTATCAGAATCACTCGTATGGGAAAGCATTACTGGATTCATGCCTTCTTCTTCTTTCCAATTAATTACAGCCTTGCTTTCCATTGGGCATTAATTTCACTTTCCTACTCATGGCATTTACTTTTTAGTTCCAAATCTGGCAAGCTTTCATTTCTTAGTTTTGATTAATTATCTGTATATATACACACACATAATATTATTAATTAAATAATATAAAATGAAATTCTTTTCCAGCAATGTTAGAGTTATTCATTAAACAACCGAATTTAGATATTATAAACTGGTAATGAAAAATTAAATGAATTTCATAATAAATACTTCATTCATTTTGATGAAAAATATTTGATCCATAATATTTATCATTTTTATAAATCTATTTAAATTTTAAAAGTTATTTCAGTTTTACTATTTTTTAATTTTAGTTCGTTATTAATTACTCATTCATGTAAATATTTAAAATGAATGATTTTTGAATATATAATATAATTTTAAATTTGATTAAAGAGAAATTTTTATATGACTGTTTATAAATAAATATATATTTGTGTTTTATATGTAAAACTAATATGTATATGATTTTAATGATAGATTCATAATTTTAAATGATGAAATTATTTAATTGACGTTTCTAGTTAGTTTGATTCTCAAATTTATTTATGGATTTGGTTGGTGAAAGGTTGACGAAAATGGGAAAAACCCAGCATGGGAAGCCGTTGGCTATGAAGTAGAAACTCCGGACAGTGCCTCGCAAGTTCCAAAAGAGAGACCCCTGGAGAAGGGAATAATAGAAACGATGCAAGAAACTGATATAACCCTTCTCCACTCCCTTCGCCAGAAAGGCCTGCAAGTTACACAAGAACCAAGACAGAATCTATGTAAGATCAAATGCGACGTCGTCATCATTGGCTCTGGCTGTGGTGGAGGTGTTGCCGCTGCCGTGCTTGCAGCTTCAGGACAGAAAGTTGTTGTTCTTGAGAAAGGAAACTATTTTACGGCCAGAGATTATTCAGGCCTTGAAGGACCTTCTTACAATCATCTCTATGAAGGAGGAGGAATCTTGCCAAGTGCTGATGCGAAAGTCATAATTATGTCAGGATCTGTGGTTGGAGGTGGTTCTGCTATTAATTGGTCAGCATGCATCAGAACACCAGATTCCCTACTCAGAGAGTGGGCTGAGAATCAGAAAATACAATTTTATGGCAGCAACGAATATATTTCTGCAATGGATATCGTTTGTGAGAGAATTGGAGTTACAGAAAATTGTGTAGAGGAGGGTTTTCAGAATCAAGTACTTAGAAAAGGGTGTGAAAATCTTGGCCTTGAAATCGCCAGAGTACCTCGAAATTCATCAGAAAAGCATTCTTGTGGATCTTGTGGCTATGGTTGTCGAATAGGAGACAAAAAGGGGACTGACAGTACCTGGCTACTTGATGCTGTCAATAACGGTGCTGTGATTTTAACAGGATGCAAGGCAGAGAGGTTCATACTGGAAGATAATAACAAGAAGAGTGGAAGCCCAAGGAAAAAGAAATGCTTAGGAGTGATTGCTAGAATCCAGAATAACGGAAAAACTCGGATGAAACTTCAAATCGAGGCAAGAGTAACAATTTCAGCTTGTGGTGCTCTTTCCACTCCCCCATTAATGATCTCTAGTGGGTTAAAGAATCCGAACATTGGCCGGAACCTTCATCTTCATCCTGTTCTAATGACGTGGGGTTATTTTCCTGATTCAAATACAGAATTTAAAGGGAAATGCTATCAGGGCGGGATCATTACATCAGTTCACAAAGTGGTATCTGAAGATTCTACTGTTAGAGCAATCATAGAAACCCCTCAACTAGGACCATCATCGTTTGCAGTATTATGCCCATGGGAGTCTGCACTTGACTTTAAAGAAAGATGCCTCAAGTACTCAAGAACTGCTAACCTCATAACAATCATCAGAGATCGGGGTTCAGGCAAGGTCAAGTTAGAAGGAAGGATAACCTATAAATTTGATGCGTTAGACACAGAAAATCTCAAGGCAGGGCTAAGGATATCATTGAGGATTCTAGTAGCAGCAGGAGCTGTGGAAGTTGGTACGCACAGGAGCGATGGGCAGAGGCTGAAATGTAAAGGGATCACTAACGAAGAGTTGGAAGAATTTTTAGACACAATTACTCCATCAAGAACGCCATTGTCACTAGAAAAAGAATGGATGATCTATACTTCTGCACATCAAATGGGGAGCTGCAGGATGGGGATGGACGAAAAACAAGGCGCAGTTGATGAGAACGGGGAAAGTTGGGAAGCAGAAGATCTATTTGTTTGTGATGCCAGTGTTCTGCCTAGTGCTGTTGGTGTCAATCCTATGATTACCATCCAGTCCACCGCATATTGTCTCTCCAAGAGAATTGCAGCGTATTTAGGGAGAGAACAATGATCCCGAATCTCGATTAGAAGTTTAAGTATTGATTGGATTTCTTGTCTTTTCTTGCCTAAAACCAATAAAGTGTGAAGTTGGGGAAGTTTTATTTCAATATCATGGGAAGAAGAAAAGGAATTGTTGACAAATTTATACTATTTCAATGAAATTGAAGTTAGAGTTGTAAAATGTACACTACTTGAAATGTTATTTGCAACTCACTTTGCTTTTAATACACTTGGAGATGTACAATTCAGGGAATGAATTGGGTTGGTGAACAATGACTAGGGGTAAATCATTATATATTGTTTTACATTTCCTTGCGGTTTTCAGATCTTGGTGCAATGGTAAGTTCTAGCAGCAAAGCTATCACATGCTCCTTGATCAAAATCAGCTTCCAGGGGCTTCCCTCAGGAATTGCATACGCTTATGTAGTAGAATCATCCTAACCTTCAGAATCCGTCTCCCGGAATGGCAGGGGAACTGCCTTCACTGCCCTGAACTTGCCAACATTGTTCAGATGCTCATTCTCCAATCTATTTAGGAATGATAAGAAAATGTCAAAAGATTGATCATGGTTTCTCCTTAATCTTTGCCATTTAACATATACTAACCTATAGAAATTCCAATGGCCTCGTCGAATGACCTCTAAAGAAGCCAAGAAAAAGTCCAACATCCTTGACTCGATGATACTGAAATGAAATCGCATCACGGTTTCCACCCAAACGACTCTCAGGACTATGTTCAGGGCCTGCAAATACATTTCATTTTTTGATCTGTTAACAACTTTATTACCCAAACAGAAGGTGAAATTGTGCTTCAGTTGGAAGAAAACTCACTATGGAAACGTAGTAGATGCTTTTGTTTTTAAGGATCAACTCATCTCTTAACCATTTGTTCTTTGAGGTTCGATTGAAAAGGCCCCAATCCTTCACAAAATCCCAGTACAACTGATAAACAGTGGCGACAAACGAAGTAACCAGGACAATACCAAGCCATAGGTGATTCTCTTGCCTAGCATAAGTTAGCCTGGCACCGGCTGCTACCATGGCAGAAACATATTTCCCCATGTTTGCCAAATGGTTCGGGTCACATTCATCAAACCATCTCCTTGCACACTTCAATTGTAAAATGAGATCAAGCTAATTAGTTACATGCAAATAATTGCTCTTTTTAAGCAAGAAAATTCCCCCCGCTGTCAGAATTTGGTTTACCTGCATTGCTCGCCAATAGTATGGCAAAAACGAAATGATATAAGCAAGTTCCCTGTACAGCCTTCCATTGCTGCAGGTTTCAAATCTGTGTGTGTTGAGGCTCCCTGCCAGAAAGTAGCACGCCGTGGATTCCAAGTGCCTCATCAGTGGAATCTGCTTGAAAAATCACATAGTTAAAAAGAAACCTCTAATGAAAGAAACATCTAATGCCTGCATAGACCTGTAAAGTTTATAGTACAAGGTAGTTCTAAATGAATAGAAAAACCACCTGGCTGGTAAGTTGGTCTGCCATGAAAAAGTCCACCATCAGAACCTTGAGGAATGAAGTTTGAGAAATTGTTAGGATGATGAATCATTCAGGAATAAGAAACTGAATACTGAAAAAGATAACATAAGGAATTGTACCTTATAAAATGGAGAGAAGACTATGTTACGAATAACACGAAGGAAGCAATAACGAGTTGAACGATAGAAGAAATCAAAAGGGCAAACGAGCACAGCCATGAAAATCTAATAACAACATTGTTTGCAACAGAAAATCAACACAGGTTTCTTGTTTATTAACAAAATCAAAGAGGAAAGAGCCTAAGGAAGCAAGACTTACTAGGAGGAGGATTCCAGGAATGGCATCAACATGGGTAGGAGAAAAGCCATTAGCCCTTAAGAGAAGATGAATTACCATAGCCGAGACAACAGAAGTCATGAAAGTAGTACAAACGAGAAATGCGTCTCTGTATTTGAGGGAAGTAGTTGGTTGAAATTCAAATATGAAATTGTAATTGATCCTTGTGCTCTTCCACATAAAGATGTTGCACCCATACATGAACAAATGCAAACTTAACAAGGCAAACACGCTGCAACAAGAGCAAGTTAAATTAATATTAAAAAAGCACACTAAAAAGACATAATGTAAGAATCAAAGGAGCACCTGAAAACAGGATAGACAGTTTCGACGTATGATCTTCCTGTGTTAGGCCTGAAAATGCCCGATAAATGTGCCAAGATTGCATACACACTAAAAAGTGATACAAAACAACCTGTAAACAAGCCTGCACATAACCAAGAATATGCATGGTAAAAGACGGAAGCAGTTGTGTGTTTTCGAATATGCAAATCAAGCTGAACAAAATTAGTACCGCTAACTGAAATTTAACTTGGAATTAACACATCATTTTGTATAGTGTATGCAGTAAAGACTGTTGGTGGGTAGTGGTTTGATTGCTCTAACACGTAATGTAATAGGACATGGTATGAGCGGGATGAACACCAGAGATTTTAATAGTTATCTATTGTTTTATTTATCAGTGGTTAGTTGTTATATATTTATTTCACATTAAATAAATAACCATTTAACTTAAAATAAAAGTTATGAAAAGGTAGATTTTTATAAATTGAATCAAATTATTTTTAATTGATTTGACGTGATTTTTTTGAGTTTCAATTTCTACATCAAATAATATGAATTTAAAAATTAATATATGTTCTTTTCATTAAAAAAAAAAAGCCTCACTCGTATGTATTGAGCTTTTATTTGGTAATAAAGTGAGCAATTTAAATAATACCAGTTATTCATAGTCAATGAAATAGTATGTATAAAAAAATTTTATTAGTTATAATTATTAAAATATAAAATAATTATGAAGAGTATATGTTATTTTAGCAATATTTATTATTATATTTCCTTTTTAAAAAATCGCTTATAATATCTAAATAAATTAACTTAAATAATTATACATAATTATTAAGAACATAATACTAAATTTAATTTAAATATCTAAAAATGTTGTATAATTAATTAAATTTATTTAAGTATAAATGAATTTTGATGTTTATGAATCACAGGAGAAGTTAACTGTTTTGTTTTTAACTTAAAATAATTATTAATTATAATTTTTGAAATAAAAAATCTATGAACTAAACCGTACGTCATCTTAATCAAATCATATCTCAGATTAGATTATGTTGACAAAGAGAAAAGCAGAAATATAATATAAGCCATGGTGGTTCCATTTATATGGTTGGAGTTGCGTGTACATCACGCAAATATCACTAATGCACTGGACCTATATATATATATATATATATATATATATATATCTCAGTATTAAACATATATTGAAGATTTAATTTTCATGTCACTCCCATATGAGAAATCGTCTTCTCTTCTACATATAGTTCGTGCCACCTTTTACCTTATAAAAGATTAATTGCCATGAAAAGAAGAAAAAGCAAATTAGTATTTGATGAATTACCGACGAAAAAGGTGACCATGTGAGACTCCTTCTGCTGTTGCGGTCTCAGAAACTTCATAGCTTTTTTCCTGTCATTGCTGGCGAAGTGCTTTGTGAAAATGGACTCCACTTCATCCATTAGTCTTACCACCTTTTTTCAATCAAATATATATTATGATCTACATTAATCTATGTATGTGCTGATAATGGTTTTGTGGATTTCCCGCAGAAAGTTGTGAAAGTGATCTGGTTACCTTATCAGAGCTAATGAAGTGTGATCTCTTCACTGCTATTAGATAACTTGCTGATGCCTGCTGGTTTGACACCTGCTTGCGTATCAGATGCAGAAGCTGAGTTTATTTTTTTGTCAGGGAAAACTTCTTTCGATCGTAAACAACAGTATACTTACATAATTACATATATACACGTTACCTTGTCGAATTTCTTGAGGATTTTTGTAAAAGCCACCATGTTCAGCGAGCTGCATCGATCAAGACATAGTATATAACGATTAAAATCTGATCAACTAGCAAATAATAGCATGAAACATGTTCTGAATTGCAATTGCTTGTTCAGAAAAAAAACCTGTAAGTTTTAAGGAGGCCAAGTCCACGATAGAGCTCGACAAAAGCACCTCGGATCATCTTTTCAGCGCATTGAATTTTCTTCCTGTTAATGAAATCTGCAGGGCCTTCTTTCTTGGGATTGTTGACGAGATCTTCCCAAAGCATTGATGTGATAGCAGAGATTGTTCGTGTTGGTGTTGTTGCTGGTATGTCGATTCTCATTGCCATTTTAGGCTTACCATTCTTTGTTTTAGACCTTGTTGCCGAGTTTATAAAATTTACTCCATTTTTCTCCAGTGCTGCGATTACTTCATCTGTCTCCGACGATTCTTCCGGTTTGTCGCTCGATTCTACTGTCATCCCTGCCGCTAGTTATTAATCATACTGAAATATCTAACTATATATGTATTTATTTGAACGGCTTACCAGATTTAATATATCAAACATATCTGCTTAAATCAAATTTATGATACATATGGATCAAATTACTTGCAATCCTATAAACTAGAGTAAGGGCGATTGTTATCTGGTACATAGTTAGGTCAAACCAGTAACATAAATGCGGTCATGTGCATATGAAATATAGCGTATACTTACATGTGTGTCACTCTCAATATATGAGAGAATCATGATAAAAAGAAAAAGAAAAAGCTTTGTGTGAAAATGGGTTTACGAGTATGGAAAACTGAAGAAAGATAGGTGATTAGGTTTGAAAAACTGTACTCTTGATAAGCATAGTGGACATGAACTGGCAAAGAAAATTTGCTGCATGGACAAGTTATGATCATCTTTGTCTGCATCGTAGCTCTTAGTAAATTGGGAACATCCATCAACTTCAGAAGTTGCTAATTAAGTGATGCAAGACCCAAAAACAAGTTTCTCTTTTTGGAAAGTGACATGGTATTAGCATTCTTGGCTTGATAATAGAGCTTTTTTGTTACAATATTTGCTAGCCATGGATTGCTTCAGTAACGAAGCTTACCGGAGTAATCAGAAGTCCTTGGGGAAGATGACCATGAAGGGGGGATTATTCCGGCATTGGGCTTGCGGCGTCGGTTGTTGAGTACTTGCTTTAGCTGTGACAAAATTTCTAGCTGCTTGTTAAGAAGCTCTCCTCTCTCAAGCAACTCACTTTCTTTAGCTTTGTAAAAGTGGTTTACTTTGTTTAATTCTTCATCCAACTTCTCAAAAAACACTCTCACCTACAACATCATCAAAATCATATCATGCAAAAGTAGCAAAGGATTAGATGTAAAGCAAAGAGGACAAAAGTGTATTCAAAACATGAAAATGACTTTGCCGAGCAACAAAAAACCAGAATATATAATTTCATGATAAGAAAACTGGAGATTTTGACTTGGAACTATTTGAATAAAATAACATGCATACCAAGAATTCACTTTTTATACAAGTCATTATCATAGTGGAACCGTGTGAATACCTCGTCTTCCTCGGAAAACAGCTGAACAAGCTCAGTTTGATACACTTCATCTTCATCTCCATCTTCCATATTTTTTCTTCTCACCTGCAACCAAAATTTGATGTTACTACTTCATACACAAATCAATATATAACACAATACGCAAAACCAATCTTTGCCCCTCCTCCTGATATGTCTTTTTAGTATCCTTTTTCATTAATTTCTTAAGGGTATGGGTCCCTTTTTTTCTCCCTATTATTCACGATTGTTTCGTGATATGGTGCATCCATACATAACCGTTTTCCTTAATTTCGTAAGAAATAAGGAAAAAAAACGAGAAAAAAAGGAAAAATATTATATCTAAAATAAAACCATATAATATTAAATATTAGCTAATAAAAAAAAGGATCCCAAAAAAGAGGGACTATGCTTGCTGGAATATGACAACGTTTCCAAATTATAACACCAACAACAATAACCCATTAGCGACGACTCTTCTTTCACGCATTAAACCCTAACACTTTATAAAGGCTTAAACGTGTCCTATTTCTATTCTTTTGTTTCTTTTCTGTAATCCATTATTTACCATTTTCAACTGTCAGTTAAAGAATGAATAGGGTGAACCCTCGTGTATATATATATATATATATATAACTTTGTACATCCTAATATAGAAATCTGTTTCCAAACGGTTAAATCTCAGTTGTTTTCATTTATATGAAGAAAAGATGGTGAGGTGGTAGGCAAGTGCAGACCGTAAGAAAGACAGGCTCTTAGCTTAGTAAACAATACCGTGGAATTGAATTCCATTGAAATATGGAAAAAGAAGAATAAAATCCCATATTTCGTTCTTTATTTCTTGCAGATTTGCGGTTTTCTTGGCCAAGAAATCATGCACATTTCTCTAATGTTATTGGCCCAAAAACTTGCATCTATTTGATAAAAAGAAAATAGAAAATTGATATATTTGTAAACATTTATTTGGTTTTCTTTTAGGGCATTCAACCTCATTAAATGAAAACTAATACGTAAAGATATAAATATATGTACATGTACCTGAATGATTTCAGTAGTTTTGGGGTTGGAAGGGAAGAAATGGTTAGAGAATTTGAAAGCAAGGGAACGAAACGGATAAAAAATGGAAGAGCCAAAGTGATGATCAAGTTGAGGAGGAGGTTGTTTAGGGATTCTTGACAGCTTGATCTTCTTTACTTGTTTCTTTAGTTGCCAGTAGTTGACAAATTTTTCTTTCCATTCTGGAATCAGTTGAGCTTCTAGTTCCTTTGAAAACTTCACCATTTTTCTTCCCTTCGTCTTCTCTGCAAAACCAAACTGAAGAAGGCAATGAACAGAAACCAAGGAGAGAGCGAAGGGAGGGATTGATAGTGGTATGACAAAGGGATTAGTGAGATATACATATATATATATATATATATATGAAAAAGAAGGAAAGAGAGACGTAAAGGAGAAAATATGAAGAAGAAAGGTTGCTTGTTAGTAGTAAATAATGGACGATCCATTTTGTTATCATTCGACAATATTTTTCATACGTACTATTTGCTAAAAGCTGAATCAGAACTCAACCAATCAAATTCTGACAAATATATCATTTTCCTTTTTCTAAAAAAAACTCATCCAACACCATCTTATTCATTAAACTGCTCTGCTAAATCATAATCTTTTCTTCAGTTTTAAAAATTAAATACATAAAGGGGACAAATTGTTCATTTATTGGGAATATAATTGACTTTTCTCTGAATTAACTTGAGGGAGTTATGGGTTCGCTAGCCAGTGTAGATTCTACATAGAATTCTATATATATATATATATATATATAAATATCATATATCTTATGAAATTGTTCATATTATAATTATGCAAAGTTATTCAAAATGATAGTAATTATACGTCAGAATAAGTTATAATAGATAATCGTACGTATTATACAATCTGGATAATACTTCTACAGGAAATGATTTTCTGACAGAAAATTGCACCATCTGGTCAAACACATTGACTCTCTTCAAAATTAAAAATAGTAAAAAATTCATTAATGTCATCTAATTAACTTATTTTATTTTATTAAAATGGGAAGAGGTTTAAAATTTGAGTTTTAATACCTTTTTAGAACTATTTTGTGTTCTAATTAAATGAATATCTCTATTATATTAATTTATTGATTTTAGATTTAATACTAATTTAATATATGTTTATTATTATTATTATGTAAAATGGAAAAAAAGAGAATTATTATATGTTGGAAAATTTTAAAAATAAAAAAGGCAAGTTGGTGATAGTCCATGATATTAGGATACGAAGGGCAAGCAATAATAATATTAATTAGTAAAATATAGATGTGGAAGGTGACTAAGCATGGATATTAATTTTCTCAAGTAGTGGGACTTAAATTATTTACTGTCATGGTAATGCTGTTTACATTGCTAATCACGTGACTCCATTAAATTTCTAAAGGGAATCAACCGATTCAAATCACTGTTAACAATATACTTATACATATCATTAAGGTCAAGCTTTCCATGTCTTAATGCCTTTTGGCTGCTTAATTTACAGAAATGTGATAATGCATGAATTCAATATAATTATTATATTTTATAAAGAAATGAATTAAATATGATTTACACCAAAGTTGTAAGATATGGATTGATTGATTATTTTTTAATAGATATTGAGGTTGTTTGTATTGATATACTGTATTACGAGTCCACTTTTTAATCAATTAAATTGCAATTTTTTCAAATATCTGCATATCATCTAATTCATTCATTCATTAATTATAATTAAGAAAAAATTTAAAGTCAAGTTATTGTACTTTAATATTAATATGAGGAATTCGATTAATAAGTTAATATTAATAAAAACTGTTACTGTCGTTGTCCTACCCAGTTATTGTTATTGTTGTTGAATTGGGATTAAGTCAACCTTCATTATTCTAATATTAATGTCCACCACTAGATTATAGATGTCTGATGATATGGTGAAGGTATTAAACCATGTGATATATATATATATAAATATATATATAATTAATATTAAGGAAATTTCAATATAAACAAGAGGATAATTAGTGGGTAAGGCCAAATACCAATTATGTGTATACTTTTAGAGTGGATTGTGAATTCTAGTTATGGAATCTGCATCTTTCAAACTGTCTGCTACCAAATTACCGCAATTTATTATTATTTTTTTATAAAGGAAAATATGTATTCCACTAATACTTCTTTTTCTTTTTTATTTTGATAACCCCAGCCAATTATTTTAATAGCTGATATTTATTTTAAATTATTAATTATTTATATAATATTTTAAGGTTAAAATGTTGAACGAAATTGACCCGATAAAGATTTTTGGAGTAGCATTTAATGTTTTAATTAGATCAAAATTATTAATTTTTTTCTTTTAAATTGTTTGATGATATAATTTAGATATTCCTTTTTATAGACTTAGTAGTATTTTATGAAAAATTATCATAATTAACTATTAAACGTTTAATTTTAAATTATTTATAAATAATTAACTAATAAGAGTTAATATAATTAGTCATTATAAAAAAAATATTACGTGTAATTTTTGATAATACATTATTGGAACTTCTGTAGATAATATATATATATATATATGTATAAGAAGAAGAAGATAGAGGAGAAAGTCCCCCACCATGATGATAGTGGGAACAAAGCATATGGTGTGGAGATGAATCGTTACGAAAATTAATTAATTGCTTTGACAAATCAAATGAGGGTTAAATGCTTCTGATTTTTTTTTTTTTTTTTAATTTTATCCCACCACAGGATCACCAGCTGGGGAAGCTTATGGTGCACCTCTAAAAGTGTAAGTATCTACGCAGAGAATATTCCGATAAAACATATGTATTATAGTGAAAGGTGAATTTGGGTGGGAAAGCACTCAACCCTTTCTCCTTACCTAAAATACCTATGCATCATTCATTAAATATCTTAATTTTAAATTTAAAAAATTAAATATCTGATTTGATAAAACAAATTGTTTCAGTAATTAATGGGAACAATAGGCCTGGAAATGTGTCGCCATTTATAATGCTTGCTTCTGCATTGCTAACTCATCTTCCACCTTCTATAGTCAGTGCTAACAGTGTGCTTGCCTTCTCTAAACTTGAAACATCACACTTATATTCTTAAACACCCACTTGCTTAATTTTTCATTTCATGGAATTTCAATCTCACGTGTGGAAGCTTTATCGAATAATAGTTGGTAGGCACAGGCAGCAAGCCAACCGCTCATGATGAAGTTCTATTCGAACAAAAAGCCGCCAGTGGTGGAGTTAATTAGTAATTAAAGATATAAACCAGGTTGAATATCCGACGATCTCATATAATATGGGCATACATATAAATAAATAAATGAAAGGAAAATAGAAATGGTAGTGATGGGTCTTTCAGTCAGTCCGCACACTTGAACAGATTCTTTGCCAGCTTCCTCCCTAATCTCTTCGCCAGGATTCCATATTATTTTTACCTCTTTATATAATGTTATCCATTAATTTATGAATAACTAATTTAATATATAATGATGCAAAGTATTTTGATAAATATTAATCAATATGTATTAGCATAGTCAAAATTCTGTATGCTGTGATGGAGTTGCATTGAATAGTATAAGAAAGGGGACAAAAGAAAAACATGTATTCTGGAGAGATACGCTGACGTGGATCCGGTACCACCAAACACTTGCCGTAGTGTTGTTCCTCTTAGGACAAACTACGGAGACATGCCCGTATAATATTAAATATAATATATATATAACAGACAAAAATTACGTGGTTCGATCCAACATGTATTCGCATTTCGCTTATAATTTTATATACAGAAATTACAAAATCGATTCATATAAATATACTGACTAAATAATATATAAGATTTCCCGGATAGATTTTGATAAACAAAAAATATTATTCAACATATTTTTTAATTATAATAAAAGAAAAAATTATAACCCTCATAATATTTATTAGAATTTCTAGCTTACACTTTAATTTTTCTATTCTTGTCTCTTTCTTTCTCTCTCTAGCTCTCTTTTTGGATGACGAATTTTTCTATTTTTTCCTCTTTCTTTTTATCTCTCTAGCTCTCTTTTTAGATGATGAATTGACTTTCAAACTTACTTTTATTTATAGTAGAAGAGAGTGATTTTAGACCACATGATTAGCTTGATTCTCATTTAATCAAGTGACTCATTCTTAACCAATTAAAATATTCTTAACCAATTAAAATACTTGGTTCACATTAAATTAAGTACTCATCTTCATAACTACTCATTTTTCTTGATTTATATTAAGTCGATTGACTTATTTTTGTCCATTTATTTTACTTGGTTCACATTTAACTAAACAAACAACTTCTTTGCCATATGATTTACTTGGTCTATATTAGGTCAAGTAACTTAATATCATCCACATGAAATACTTTGGCTCTTATTTCTCTAAGTAATAAAATTATAGCTACATAATTAATCCTAAATGAAATTACTTAACTATAATTACATAAAATATTAATATATAATAATTATGATTTATGTTGATTTTTAGCACTCCCCTCAATATAAATCATCTTCTTTTAGCTTCTTCTCTAGATATCATTCTGAATTGCTTTTGGAACCTTTCAAACTTTCCTTTGCGAAGACCTTTAGTGAAGATGTCAACTGTTTGATTTTCTGACTTCAGCTTTACCATTTGGACCTCTCCTTTCAACACTTTTTCCTAGATGAAGTGATATTGAACTTCCATATGCTTTGTTCTTGCATGAAATATGAGATTTTTCCCTAAATTGATTGATGATTAATTATCATAACATAAGGGTACTATATAGTCTATTGGTTGTTGTAAATCTTTCAGCAATTGGATCAACCATATGCTTTCCTGTGTTGCCATTGTTGCTGCATGATATTTAGCTTCAATTATTGAAAGTGATATAGTTTGTTGCCTTTCACTATACCATGTTATAACTCTGGATCCGAGGTTGAAGGCATACCTAGTTGTGGATCTTCAAGTATCAATATTACCAGCATAATCAACATCACAATAACCTCTCAAATTGCTTTCTACATTATATCTATAGTGTAAGCAAAAATCAACTGTTCCTTTGACATACGTAAGTATCCTTCGAATAACTTCTATAGGAGTGCACTTTAGGACCTGCATAAATCTACTTACTATTCCAACTACATAAGCAATGTTTGGTCTTATCAAAGTTAAGTAGATCAATTTACAATAATTTGATAATACATCATTAGATCTTCTAAATCCTTCCCTTTGATTGCACTCATCTTTGAATTCATTTCAACTTGTAAAGAGATAGGTTTTCAGTTAAGCATACCATATTTTTGTAACAAGTCTTTGGCATACTTTTGTTGATACATGAATATCCCTTCTATTGTGTGTTCTACCTCTAACCTTAAAAAATGATTCAATTCTCCAAGTTCCGTCATCTAAAATCAAACTGACAGGATTTCTTTGATCTGATTGACTTCTTCTTTATTATCTCTAGTAATGATTAAGTCATCCACATAAACCAAAATCAGTACTTTCTTTCCTTCTCAAATTCTAACAAACATATTTGAATTTGCTATTGAGATGAGTATCCACTAAAGATAAGAAATCCAACAATCTTTCTATATCAGGCTCTAGGTGCCTGCTTTAACCTATACAAAGCCTTTTTCAACTTTTAGACAGCTTTTGGATGAGATTTATCCTTGAAATCAGGTGGTTGCTCCATATAGACTTCTTGATCAAGTTCTCTATTCAAAAAGGCATTCTTCACATCCATCTGAGATAAACTCTATCATTTGACTACTACAAGAGCCAATCAGACACATACTGTTGCAAGCTTTGCTACTGGACTAAATGTTTCATCATAGTTTAGTTCAAATTATTGTAAGAATCCTCAAACCACTAATCTAGCTTTGTATCTCTCAACCAAACTATCTAGTTTGGTTTTAACTTTATATACCTATTTGTAAGAGATGGATTTCACATCCTTAAGTTTTCTTCACCAGTTCCTAAGTCTCATTTTGATTTAATGCTTGAATCTCCTCTT
Source organism: Dalechampia spathulata (assembly GCA_948192965.1). Lineage (NCBI taxonomy): Eukaryota > Viridiplantae > Streptophyta > Magnoliopsida > Malpighiales > Euphorbiaceae > Dalechampia > Dalechampia spathulata. The sequence continues at coordinate 23,515 of CANYBF011069400.1, forward strand.
GCATGGATAACCTCCATTCCTTCTTTTGAATGCTCCCTCAAATATAGTTAGTTCTTGTATACCTCTAAAATCTTCAACTAGAGTAGCATTGGCATACCTTGGATTTAGCTTTTATTGTCTTGTTCTTCATAAAGGTGGTTGAATTTCCTTTTCATCTACATCTTTTAGTTGTCTTTAGTTCTTTTCAAAAATAATTTCATGTATTCCAATCTTCCATGGACTTCTTTGTGTTCTTGAGTCAATTACATCATCATCTTTGACTGTTGAAGAAGATTCAGGATCATCTTGATTTGATTGAGTTTTCATTGCTTTAATGGAATCCTTAAACTTTTCTTGCAATTTTTCCTCAATCTTCTTTCAATATAGTAACAGAACTAACTGAGAAGACCACCAAGATAATGCTTTATCGAATACCACATTCTGAGAAACAAAGCATTTTCTTGTTGTTGGATCATAACATCTCCACCCTTTTTAATTAAGTAACAAAATTATAGTCATATAATTAATCTTAAACAAAATGGTTCAACTATAATTACATAAAATATTAATATATAATAATTATGATTTATGTTGATTTTTAAAATAATATATTAAGGTTAAGCTTTATTTTTACTATTAATATTTATAACGGAGAAATCATGATTAATCTTTATATTAAAATTGATTTTTGATTCTTTAAATGACATGGCTTACAATAAAAAATCAAAATTAATCATAAATTAAAAAAATAAATGGAGATGATAGGAATAGAAAGCTACAAGAAGGAATTGACGTTGTCATTATTAATCTTGAAACCATAATAGATCTAGTTATCATAAAGTTTTGTGTGATTAACTGAAAAAAAAGAGAGAAAAGATTTATGGATGCAAATAGAAGAGTTTTATCTTAAAGGACAAGAAGGTTTGGAGTTTTACGAAAGATGATGATTTTGTCTTGAAGAAAGAAAGGGTACCAAGAATTTTTGTTTCATAAAAAGTTGAAGAATTTTTGTTTAAGTTGTGGGAAACAACGATCATTGTGAAAATTACTAGGCATCTTCATTTTAAAACCTTATAATATAGATTATAAACTTTATGGAATGATACTAGTAGGTAATTTTTGATTGACGTTAATAATAACTATCCTTTTATCTTGTAAAGATCTAATTTGATGAATATTTTCATAATTTAACATGAAATCTTTCTAATATGTTATGTCCTTACATAGTTTTTTGATAAAATTTTTAAAAAGATCATTCATTATAGAATTTATTCAAGCTAAACATATTTACTTTTGAAATATTTATGAAATGAGCTATCGAAAAGAAAGATACATCTTATTGGTATAGATTGTATATTCAAATATTTAAATTTGTGCTTAATTGTATAGTTTCATACATTATATGGTTTCATACCTTTTGATGTGTACAATCTTAGGATTTCTCTTATTGGAGTGTAAGATTAGTTTATTCATATTCTTATATACTTAAACCTTACTAGAAATTGTTCCTTATCTATGTTATTTCTAGTATTGACAATTACACCTCACCTTCTTCGCCCTCAAAAGTCAAATACCTTGTTAAACAATCAAAAGGATACAAAAATAATTCTCTTTTAAATCATAAGTTATTAAATGAAAAGAACATAGTTTACTTTTGATGGATAATAGGATTGCTAAAGTGACCATCGTTACCATTGCATAATTAACATAAAGAAGGATAAAGAAACATACTATGATAAATGACCTTTTAAATATGTATATGGAATTGAGATTTTCACCTTGGCATATTTCTCCTCAATTTTCCTTCTTTGTTTTCTTTTAAAGTGATTTTATAGACTCCATATCTTGATTTATAAGCTTAACTTTACAATGCATTTATGTGGTTAGCTTTCATTTTTCATTCTTTGAATAATAAATTACTACTAGAAAAAGATAAGAAGCCTTACTATGAATGTCACACCCAGCCCATACCTGGAGTAACATGCTCCCGTAGCATGAGTGTCGATCTCTTTTGAAGAAAACTGCTACTCACACTACAAGGGATACATCGTCCCTATAGCCTATTAAAGTTCATATGGGTACATGTCCCTGTATTTAGTGGTAGTAATATAATAGCAGCGTGACAGTCATTCATCAAACACGTCATACCCTGGATTTACATTTATTCATTCATTCATGAGATATGGAATAGCAACAACTCGGTGATATTATATATACATGAGTCAATTCGTACAACAAGGTTCATATAGTTTACATGGCAGGTTCCCCATAAAACACAGTACAACTACTGCCTCTATGATTAACAGAAACTACTTTAACAAAAATAGGTCAGAGTATGCCCCAAAGGTCCAGTACCACTTCGAGAATAATCCTTCTCTGCTGACGACCTCTATCACTTCTCAGACCGCTCACCAGAAGGCTCAGTACCTACGTTTATCGAATGATAAACGCTGAGTATAAAACTCAGTGGTGCTAGAAAAAACATAAGCAAGCACACATGTATAACTCACAACACATCAAGCCATTCCAAGTGTTCTACATCAAACATCGCAATCAATAACATCATCATAGAGAACTTCATAAAATGCATCTCCAATACATGCAGTGTGAATGCAATCATGCTTTACATTCTTCCTTATCCTCATTCTTTACATTCACTCTTGTTTTCCTATAATTGTGCACATTCCTTTCGCATATACTGGGTCCCTGTAGGTACCGATACTCATCTCCCAAAGGAGGGCATATAACTGTGTGGTGCTTTGCACCCATTTCCTACTATAGGTGTCGAGACTCATCTCCCATAGGGAGGGCATTAATCTAAATGATTCCTTAAAGGAATCCCATCATCATCATTTTGACCTAGTATGCCCCGAGCTTATAGCTCTACTCTCATCTCTCTCACTTTCTTTTTTCCTTTTTCCTTTCCTTCCTTCATCACCATGCATGTTATGAATGTGTATGCATGTATGATGCATGAAATATACTCATTCCATCATAAGTAAGCAATAGAAGACATCAAACAATAGCATAGCAACATGAACATCATTTCTAGACCTTACTCAGGTCTTAAGAAAAGGAAATAACCCAACCAAGCCCAATAACACAACTAGCATAAACCACACATCTAGCACAAACCTATAGCAGTAAGACTTCTAACGTAATCCCGTAATCTCGTTACAAATGCTCAACTCCTTCAACTTCTAGTCCTTACACTTCTCTTGGCACTAGGGACTCTAACTCTGATATTTCTAAGGGTTTAGGAAAGAGAAAGATAAAAGAAAAGCAAAGGAAAAGCTTATCCTTATCCGTTGAAAAGTCAAACTTAAGCCGCATACGGCCGTACGACATTCGGTGCTCCCGTACGAAGCTAAAACTCCTGACAAGTAAATTTTTCTGCGAGGGATAGTACGCCCATACCCTATTTGGTACGCCCGTACGTCCATAATCCACCTGACAAACCCAATTTCTTGCGAGAATGCGTACGGTTGGACACCCTTTTGGTACGCCCGTACGGACTCCACGAGCCTAACTCCCCTCAACTCCCCTGCTTGGTACGCCCGTACGGTGTCCCGTACGCCCATACCACATCAATCTCCTAACCATAACTCTTCCTAAGCTCATTCCCAAGGGACCTAAGCCACAATTCAAGCATAAATACTTCTAAAACCTCACTCACGACATACAATACATAGTGTTTGCCCCTTATACTTCAGAGGAAATCTCAATAAGACGACAACACCCTCTCTTCCCATCATCATACCACGGCACATGCATTAATAGATACAATATCACATCACCCAATCATCGCACTCAACATCAACATATTCATACCCATGCATTCACAAGACATGCACAATCAAATAAGCAACATCACTTCATAATCATCAAACACATAAATACACATATACATCCATGTACATCCTATCATTCATACACACTAATACAAAACTACTAGGGTCTCTAATGCGGATGTAACAATGAATATGACTTTATTGTATTTTTATAGGCTCTTTTCAATGAACATAATTTTTTACCTTAAATGAAAATTCTTGTTCTTCTCTAATTAAATGACCAATTATTTGAGTAAATAAAGAAATATCTATAATGTAATAGCTTGATTTAACAATTATTTTTATAACATAATATGAAATTTTTTCAACATATTTTATCATCACTCGTATGCATTTTGAAAAAGTTTTCTAAATGGTTGTCCATCATAGAATGGTTATGAGCCAAATACATATAACTTTAAAATTTTTATGAAACAAACATTAAAAAGGTAGGTGCATCTTGTCACTAGAAGTTGCTCTTCATTAATGCTCTCTTTATCATTCATGATCACTCTCCATCCTCTTCGGCCTTAAGTGTCATATGTCTACTAGCTTTTACTTGGTTCATCTCCAAACCACACCATATTATTGGAGGTCTTAGCTCTATAATCTAACATAAAATCTTTTTAACATGTTTTTATCTTTACTCATATGTATCTTAAGAAAACTTTTCAATAGGTCACTCATCATAAAATTGCTATAAGTCAAACACAATTAACTTTAAAGTTCTCATAATATAATCAACAAAAAGGTAAGTATACCTTATTAGTATAAATAGTACCTATTAAATCTTTTAATTTATTCTTAATTATACAATTTTATTCTTCTACAATCTCAAAATTGTTCAAGTTATTCTTAATTGTATAATTCATGCTTACATAATTTTGAAACCACTTAACTATGCAAACATCAACCCTACATAGTCTTAAGAATCTTTTTCTTCAAGTGTGAGATTGATTCATTAATATTCTCTTAGTCTAGATACTTATAAATAGTTGCTCTTTTTATGTTCTTTTTTACACTAACGATTACTCTTTTTCCTCTTCAACCTTGGATATCACATATAACATGTTAAGTTACTAAAATGGAGTGATGGTAACGGTACGGTGGAGTAGTTTTCGAACAACTTTAGTTAAGGAAAAGGGTTATCACCATATTATTAAGGAGGATAGAAAATATGAATGCGAGGTATTATTATTATTATTATTATTGTTATTGTTATTGTTATTGTTATTACTATTATTGTTACTATTGTTACTATTGTTACTATTGTTACTATTGTTATTATTATTATTATTATTATTATAACTATTGTTATTATTATTATTATTATTATTATTATTACTACTATTGTTATTATTATTATTATTATTATTATTATTATAACTATTGTTATTATTATTATTATTATTATTAGTATTATTATAACTATTGTTATTGTTATTATTATTATTATTATTATTAGTATTATTATAACTATTGTTATTATTATTATTATTATTATTATTATTATTATTATTATTATTATTATTATTATTATAACTATTGTTATTATTATTATAACTATTATTATTATTATTATAACTAATAATAATTACTTATGATTTAATTTTTTAAATAGAATTTAATTGTCATTAGCAAAGTTGAATTTCAATTTTAACCAAGGGTTAATAAGTAGTTTTATGAAAATAAAACTTTTCACGTAACCTTAATATAATAATATTTTTCATATCAATTACAAAAGACAAAACTTACCCTCTTCATAATTTGATACCACTTGAATGCTTTTTCAATATTTTCTCCTCTTCATTTGATGACATATCTATATAATTCTTCATTGGCTTTCTTCTTAATTTATTCACTTAATTGATTAAAGTGAAAAAATTTTAATAAAATAGAGAGGTCCTCTATATATA
>CANYBF011069506.1:0-58288 GCA_948192965.1 Dalechampia spathulata
AGATGGCAAGCAACTATATTTCTATTCTGTCACTTTATGATGTACCTGTGGCATGTCAACTGAGTATATGACATTATCAAAAGTGAGTGAATGTGGTTCAAATGGAAGAACCATTCCCTTTTTCTTGTTCTGGTTTGCTACATCCTGTCCACTTGCTACAATCTCTGCAACAAAATCCAAATTACCGAAATGAGAAGGCAAGCAAAAGGCATGGAATATAAAGAGTTGAACCAAGTTGTGGTTCGGATTGTTACCTGCATTAGTTCCATGACTACTTTGAATTTGTGCCAGCTGAACAGCTCCTCCAGGCATATCATTTGATCCGTCATCTTTCGGTATAATAGCAGTAGGCTTCTCAAATGCTGTGAAAACATCAATGGAAGAGAAAACATGAATAAAATCTCGTTATATTTCAGAATTCCTAAAATTTGTATAATCATGATACTTACTTCCCAAGACAGTGAGAGCTATGGTGTAAACGATGTTGAACAGGATTATATATCCTGCTGAGGCTATTATTCCAAGCCAATACCATTTGGATTCCGTGAAGAAACCTCGACTTTCCAAAGTCTGAATTCCTAATGGTTTATTAGAGGTTGAGTTTGCTGGAATCTGCATTTGTCATATACAAGTTCAGCTGTCAGGTTTTTCCTGGAGATGAAAAACGTACAAAAATGGAATACCGCAAGTTCAAGAAATTTACATGATCCCAACTGTGGCCAAGAAATTCGTTGACAAGTATAGCATTCTGCCCATACATCAATGGTGAAACCCAGTAACCCCATATCCACCATTTCTTTATGTCCTCTGTCACATAACAAGGGGAAGGGGGGAAAAATCAGGTTTCAGGTCAGAAAGATTTAATCTCTGAAGAACAATTGTAACGGAAATATACCTCTTGACAGAACAAAGCCACCCAATGCAAAAAGTGTAAGCAAAGCAAATGATCCAAAAGTATTGGCAACAATCATGTTCCTTCCGACCGATGCGATAAATCTAAAGAGACCCGAGGCCATCTGGTTAATCAGTATGAGCAGAAAGAACTGCTTGAATAGCCTGTCAGAAAGCCCATGATAATAATATATCAGTAAGATCAGAACATAGAACATAACTTAGAAAACATCAAATTAATTTTTTTCAGTTGCCTTACCGCCCAACATTCGGATCTAATCCCATGGAATAATAAGTGATGAACACCCAAACGCCAACTTCCACAAATGTGACAGGAATTTTCACGATCCACGAGGGAATAGAATACGCCCACGGAGGAAAAAATAGGAGATCCCTTTGTTTGTAAAATACAGGAAGCTTTGCAATTGTCATGGAAAGCTCTGCCATACCATTAAACATGACTGTAATCAGGGAAAAGAACAAAGCACCAATGTATAGATTCCCATCATCAACAGTATCCTTGCTCATTTCAGTCCTCAGGAACATTGTGATAGCAACCGTTGCCATCACCATTAACTGGTATCAGAAAAAGTAACAAGGAAGAAAAGCTCAGTCACATGAAAGAAAATAAAAAAGGGAAAGTTTCTGAATGAAAAGATGTTTGCTTCACTTACTTGACATAGCTTGAAGACGTAAACAAATGAGTTCCTTTTCATGAGCAGGAATTCTCTTGCATAGCAAGCTTTAAACAGCTCCATTGTTCCAACACCGTAGCGCTTTGTTGATAAAGCAGCTGGATGGCTCCTGGTTCGGTCATATGGAGTTGAAAGTTCTTGTTCAATCCTTCGTCCCACTTCATATGATTGAAATGCATCGGCAAATTCCTTCACTGTAATAAACCTGTAAGGTTGATCTTTACGTGCCCAATACTGAGCTTGATCTTTCTTGGATGTCACCTACAAAAGAACGAAGAAACATTCATCGTTTTGTTAAGATTAATGGAACTTCAGGTTCTTCAACCGAAACCATTGGAAACCATTGATTGCTTACTTCTTGCAAGAAGTCAGCAACGCCTTTTCTTTCAGGACATTTGAAGCCCATATATTCAAAAAAGCCAAGGACATTCTCACGAGGACCCTGATACACAATCTGACCATCTGAAAGCAGAATAATATCGTCGAAGAGATCGTAAGTTTCTGGTGCAGGCTGAAGGAGGGAGATGACAGCAGTTCCATTAAGAATATGAATGGACTGCCTGAGTGAGTTCACAATTTGGTAAGTAGTAGAACTGTCCAAGCCTGTAGAAATCTCGTCCATAAACAAAGCCTTTGCCGGTCCAACCAGCATTTCTCCTGCAATTTTTTGCATTGTTAAAGATAATTCAAACGCAGGATTGAAGGATAGTGATTTGATATTTGGTTCATCATGTTATCTACCTGTTGTGACACGTTTCCTTTGCCCACCAGAGATTCCTCTGATCATTTCGTTTCCTACCAGGGTATCTGCACAGACCTCCAATCCCAGAATCTGTAGAGAAATAAGAGATATAGGCGTCAAACAGGATAAGGGATATTATTCATGTGATCATTGATCAACTTTCACGATAAGAAAATTACTTGAAAAGAAAACCTGATAAATACCTTTAACATGTAGTCTGTCACGACACTGGTCTCTTGACCTTCTGTTGCTGCTGCCTATAAAAAAAAAAAAGACAGGAAATGGGAAATCAATTGTTACCAAATATCAGGCATCAACACCCCCTGAATCAAATCGAAGTGGTGATTGAATCGGGGACAATAGAGTAATGGAACATTAAGGTGTTAAAGCAAATGTTTGGCTTGTGAGCTAATGAAAGCTTCAAGCAATTGGTCTTCTAGTTTTAAATCTATATTATTATGCACTAGTAGTAATCATCTTCCCTTACCTTCATGAAGACATCAATGTCAGGATCAGGCTTAATATTGGCTGCCTTTTCTCTTCTAGACAGCTCTGCTAACATTTCTGTAAATCGTAAAGATTCAACTCATTAATAATGCTTAGATTATAATTTAATCATTTGACAAAACAAATGAAAATTAGTTTGATAGAAAAAGAAATGAATCTAACCATGAAGAGATCCAACTCCTTGGCATCTAGCAGAAAATGCTAAAGTTTCCCTTACAGTCAATTCTCCGATGTGAAGATCATGCTGACTGATATAGGCTGCTGATCTCTGGGGTATGAACTCATTCATTTTATGACCATTGTACGTTACATCACCAGAAAACTGCAATCAAGTTTCAGAACTCATGAGCCAAACTTGAATCATCTAAATCCAACGTAATCAAAATCTCGAGTTTGAGACTTAAGAATGAAGCAGCAATTTGTATAGCAAACCGAATAATCATACCAACCTTTAGACTAGGATCAAGCTTGCCAGCAAGAGCCAACAAGAGAGTGGTCTTCCCAGAACTTGGCGGTCCCAAAAGCAAAGTCATTCTGGAAATATCCATACAGGAAAGGGGAAGAATAAGAATAAGAACCGTTATAAAAAATTGAGTCTCCGAAATCAGGCAAATAGTAAGCAAATCAAATGTTATAACGGATCATAATTGATGTAGAGAATCTCACCTTCGTGGCTTGATGACTCCATTAACATTCTTAAGTATGGTTAATGGTCTCCTTCTATTTGGAAGAACGTGGAGAGAATTCAAAATGCCCTTCAATATTTATAAGGAAATTTGGGTTAAAATCAGCTGAAAAAGAAGAGCTAAACAAGAAAAGTTTTTGTAACTAACTACTGTAAATCTTACCTCTATAGCACCGGTGGAGAAGTTTAATAATGTCGGCAAGCCACCACCTCCAACAAAAGCCTGTGCTTCTACGTTTAGATTCTCATATCGGACTTCAATCGTTGGAATTTCAATCCCCACCCTGAAATATAAAAAGATTTCTTCAAGAATGATTATCAAACTTGAAATTTTTTTTATTAAGGTAAAAATGCATGAACTATGCTTGAGAACTCCAACAAGCACTCATCTTGAGGTAGTTTTTGTTCGACTGATGACTTGGGTTTTTAGATAGAATAGTTTTTGAAATGATATTATCATAAGAAACAATTGAACAAGAAAAAGAAACAGTAAAGAGAGGTTTTTTTAAAATGAAAAAAAGAAAAAGTCACCTGTCAAGACGACTCTTGAGTTTGTGCAAGAACTTTTCGTTATCTTCCTCTGCAACTTTAACCAATCTTTCGAGCAAAGTTTTCCGTTGTTCAAATCCAAGATTATCAACGTCAATCTCATTAGCATCACCTTTGGACACGCTAACCAAAATACCTTTCCTTAGACGATCATAAGTAGGTAATTTCTCAAGTGCAGCCCATCTTAAAGCTTCTTCATCATCTTCTTCTCTTGAAGACTTTGAAAAAACATCAACTCCACTGTTTCTAAACATGGAAGAACTCCCTCTTCGTAAACTGTTGGTCGCTTGAAAAATATCACCTTCCATGGCGATCGAGTATGAAACAAAAACAAAAGAAAAGAGAAAGAAATAAATGAATCAAAGAATAGATCTTTAACAAAAAACAACTAAAGCCCACTTGGCTTCTTGGTCTTGTTTTTGCCAAAATGAAATGAAATGGAAGAATCACAGATTCAGAGTAAATAGAAAAACGGAGGCTCCTTTCCGTCTTCGTATGTTTCTGCGAAAGGAAGAGAAAAATGAGCTTTTTATGAGGAGGAAAAGGCTGGCTGGCGGCTGTCAACTTGTTTCAAATTTTTTAATATTTTATAAATTGCTTTTGACTGGGCAATAATGCTATTATGCATTGCACATTACAAGCTCCATATCACGCACCAATTAACAGAGTGTTTGGAAAGAAGTGAAAAGCGAGCGGAAGGAAAATCATGGAGTAAAATAAGGAAAGAAAAATGGTTTTCCACCATGTGGGAAAAGCGAAATCAGGAGGGAAAGAAAAAAAAATATATTCATATTTTCCTCCTCTCGATACTTTATAATGAAATACCAATTTTAACCTTCAAAATTTCCCCCTTTCCGGTTGTCAACTTGGGTAAATTTGTCATTTTCAAAAAAATTTAATAATTTCTTTTTTTTAATTTTTTTAATTCATTTCCCTTCTCCATCTATTTGTTCCCGGGTCAGAGGTCTGGAATCTTGTCGGGCCGACATCTTTCCCTCGTGCCTTTCCTCTTTCCTCTCAATTGACCTTCAGTACAACACCTAAATAAGTGAATTACTTACCATTTTAGAGTAATATTACATAAATTAATCCCATGTTACATGGGTCTCTAACTGTATTATGTTGGAAGCGATTCGTTGAAAGGTTAGACAGTTAAACAATAGATTTTATAATAAGATTCACGTAAATTCTTAAATCAATAATAATGCTTAACCCTAATAATCTGAAATTAAAAATCAAGGATGGAATTTTATCAGCGTGATGCAGACTTGATCATTTTTTTAATATTTTATGCCAAGTTAGGTGTTGAATTTGGACTGGTGACCAGAATCATGTTCGCAGCCCAAGTCCACTTCAAGCTCCACGTATTATTTCTCAAAATATCATCAATTACCTATCAACTAACAACCATCATCTAATGAATTAATTATTATGAAAAGTGTCTTAATTTATAATATGATAAATTAAATTTATAAAATTATCACTTAAATTATATAAAAAAGGCTCAATTCCACAATTTAGAATCTTAATTATATATATACATATATGTTATTTTTTATTAAAAAATAATTAATTTTAAAATTGCTAGAGTATTTTTCTGAGAAAAATTGTTCTAACGAGTTGATTTAATCATATTAATATATTTTTGAAAGTCAAAAAAACTAATTAATTAAATAGAAAAACAAATAATAAATTAATAATCAACCAATTATTTTGGAAGAATAATAAAAAGAAGAAATTCAACCATCTAGAAGTTCATCAAAGAGGGACGACTTCCATGCGGAACATAACGATACTGCCACGAAATGGAGGGACCGACGTTTTTTATTGCGTTGGGTCCAGAGAAAAACGTTTCGTCCCCCGAATTAATGAATTTCTTTTTTTTTTTTTTTTAAAATATATATATATATATAATTAATTAATCGGCATACTGACATCATGTTTGGTTTTCAGATGTTTCTAGATCAGCGGTCACCGGGCAATAAGTAACTATTAAAATATTATTTTAATAGTTTAGATTGATTTTATCATTTCAATCAATTTATTATAATGTTAGTAAGTATTTATTAGTCGTATTGATATGATTCGTCAAGGTCACGAGATTAGAAAATTCCTAATGATCAATGATTATTATCTTTTTGTCCATTTTTAATATAAATTTCAAAAATAGGTTTGATGTAGATTTTTTTTAAAAAAAATCTATTACTTTTATAAAAAAAAAATTGTAACAAAATAAAAAGGCAATATCACAATAAAATATGTCCCGAGTTCTGGGAAAAAAATCTATTAATAAGGGGAAAAGATTAAAAGAAAACGAGTCCAATTCTGACTCATAAGCCTCAGCAATTAATTATCCCCAATATAATTACTTGCTAATATCGTAATTTAGACTTGATCTTAAAAAGTTAATCCAACAGATTAAATGAGTTTTCAAATCAACCAGAATCCATGCCGAATGTGATGCTACGTTGATTATTTGATTAAATAAAAAATCAATTTAAAAATCAATAGATGAAGACAGCAAGATCACAGTGGATGGGTGGAAGACTTTTCCTCGGTGGAAAAAGGATGGGGGGTGGGGTGGTGTTGGATGAGGTTCCTTGCCATGGCCATGCTTCCAGAGAGCTGCATTCGTATACACACCCCCCTTTTCATTAAAAAAAAATTAAAAATAACAGAAAATCACGTAGACTTATCGTTTGGGTGGCAATCAAACACGCGAGCGTTATCCCATGATGAATTGTTGACCATTATTAGTCTCCCTCTTTGACCACTGGAGGCTGCTTTTTGTTCATGAGCTGAGCTGGACTCTCTTTTAAAAAAAAAAACAAAATAATTACATTTTTTATTTGTTGTGAGTCATGGGTTTCGTTAATAATATATTATATAATACAAATAATTATAACTAAGTTATTTTAATTGATTAAAAATCTGCCCATATTATTTTATTCTGATCAACTTCTCTTAATTGAAAAATATATCCTAAATATGATCAAACATATTACATAATGAAGTTATATTAAATTCATATACTAGCTTTTTTATAAAAATATTATGTATCATAAACTTTAATGTATAAGTTTCTATTTTATCATACCTTATAAATATAAATAATTATTCAAATAATAAATTTTACTATATATTTTATAATATTATTAAATAATTTTTAAAATAATTATAAATTCAAAATATAAATATTTTCAAAAAATATATAATATTTTTATAAAATTTATTTTATTTTTAATAAATTTGAAAAAAAAAAAACCCTTTATAAATATTGGGTATTTATGTAAAAATCACCAAAATTATTTATCAGAAATTATTAAATGGATAATGTAAAATAAATAGGGGACACAAAAATAATGATTGCTATAAATAAATATTTATTATAAGAATATATTAAATAATGGTGGAGACACGATTCATTGAATTATGAGGGATCCCATCATCGATGGTTTTGGCGTAATAACGACAGCGTTTTGAGAGGACAAGAAAATGACAGCATTTGGTGGGTTATGGGAAGAATTTTCATGGGTCAAGTTTGGGATACCATAAAAATCATATCTTATAATAATTTTATTTACTTTATAAATGTCATTTTCCAACACATTAAATCAGAATTCCATTTTACGTTATATTACAGCCCCACGAAATAGACGATTTATATATATTTTTTAAAAATTATTCTTTGGAAATTTCAGTAATTTATAAGTATTTTTTTTAAAAAAAATTAGAATTTTTAATTTAATTTATTAAATTAAATTAATTTCATTTTCAAGAACTTCAGGAGCAGAGGCCAGCTTTTTCTTTTTTCCAAAGGAAGCCTGCCTCTGGACCATGACTTTTTGTTTTTTTTTCTGGGCTGTTTGGGAATTTTAAAAAATAGAAATCTTTTTTAAAATATTTTATTTTTGCAATTATTTTATAAAACTAAAATTTTAAAAAATATTTATAAAAATTATGATTTTTAATTTTTAATAAGGTTCGGTATAAATTTTTATTTAAAAAATTACCATTTAAAATCTATTATTTTTACGAGTATATATTTTTTTTTAAATCCATAATTTGTTAATTATTTAAAGATTTTTTTTTTACAAGGCCGAGTTTTCAAACTTGAAAGAATAATGATTTTCCAACATGGAAAAGTTATTATTATTTTTTTATTTTGATTGACTTCATGAAAATTAATTTTTAATTGATATGATTAATTAGAAACTTATTATTATTATTGAACTGGAAATATCAAATACAATTATAGGAATCGATACATATCAATTTTAATAGATGTAATAATGACATTGATTGATATGTAATTAATGATGATCATTATATTAAACAATATGATACTCGATTCAATTTTATTTTATGAATCGGAAATAATTAAAAATTCTAAACTCGAACATCTTTTAAAATCTTGAATATAACATTATAAATAATTATAGCAATTCAAAAAAAATATTATAAAATCAAAATTTGAATTTGGAATATTGTGGTGGTATTATAGTTGAAGTCATTGCAACCATTTTCCTTTTCCTTTTTGATAAGAAATAACCTTTCTCATTATTCAAAATGTTGGATTCAAAGGTTGCATTCTATTCTAATTTTAATGATTAATAAAATGGATAAGAGTTTTAATGAATTTATGAGTTATTTGAATTTTCTGAAAAATACTTATTGGATGAATAAATAATTGTTTTACTTCATTTCTATTATTTAAAGAACCTTCATTAAGTTACTTCTATAATTTTTGAATCTGACTATTATTTTGTTATTAGATTTATTCAAAATTATTTTATTAATTAATCTGGATATTAAAATTCCTTTTTTATTTCAGAGGACATTCATTTGTGTTGTTGTTCCTAAAATCTTGGATATATTATCATGTGGGTTCCTAATATCTTGGATATATTACCATGTGGGTGAAAAGATTTATTATTTAAATTTGAATATTTTTCTAATTATTTTTTCCTTATTTAAATTATTTCATATCAACAAATTGAGAGATTGAATTCATTTTAATTTAGGGATGAAATACGTAAGAAGACATTTAGGGAAGGGTTGCATGTCTTACAAGAACATGTTGTCTTTGTGAATTAGCCAAACTCACTCCTCAAACTCATCAATGCTTTGCTGTGATATTATCAATTAAAACCATTATTTATATTCTTACAAATCAAGAAAATACAGAACGATACAACCTCAATATTGTCCTTTTATCATTCCCCTCCTGCAAAAATCTCTCTGATTACACTCAGATCAATGGCAATATTCCCATTTTAGGCTGATCAGCATGCCAATATCCAAGTGGCTATGTAATAAGAATTCCAAGCACATGGTGGTGAAGATCGTTCATCCAGGAGGCCATAGAGAGCTCCATGACAGGCCAATTCTTGCCTCAGAAATCATGCGTAGAAACCCTAAATGTTTGGTTGCGTACCCGAATGTATTTCAGAATCCATCCGCCATTGTGTCGCCTGAAACCATGCTTTTGCTCGGCCAAAAATTCTATGTCGTGCCGATCACCACCGTTAGGAAACTTCAACGCCACCATCGCAGGCAGACTCCATCTCCTCTGAACCCAGCTTCTGAATTTGGATCTTCTCAAAAACATAAAAATGGCAGGAGCAATATGGTGGAGAAGCAGAAAGATATGGAAGAAGAAGGGTGTTTTTCTAGCGAGAAATGCTTCAAGAAGATGTTTAGTGGGATTGTTTAGAGATAATCAGATCTCCAAATCCATCATTAGAAGCATGTGGATAATTGGTAATCAGCTTTAAACATCATTAATCGAGACTTATAAACAAATATTATCTAATTTTATTTTCTATATTTGTTTATATTTTTACATCATCATGCATGCATGCATGCATAAACTTGATTTTTAAAAATTACTCTCTTACCATATTTTTCTTGATATGATTCTTTTTCTGGATGGTATAGTTTTCTTGTACGTTGGATGGTTGATTAATGTATTATTTGTTATGAAAGTGATAATTAGAAGAAAAAATGACTAACTAAAGTCATGTTTTAAATTGAATAAATATGAGGTTATACATAACAGTGATGATGATCAAACAACAGGATCTATATATATATATATATATATATGTGTGTGTGTGTGTGTGTGTGTACATAATGAGTCATTGCTAACTTCCCAAATTAGTATAATTATCAACTACAAAATGTAACCAAAAATATGCCATAAACGGCATTTTAGTTTTTAAATTATTTTGAGTTTTACATTTCTAATTTTGTACTGAATAATGATGTTGAAATTACCAATCAAGTCACAGTCAACTTCAATGCAACTCTAAATATCATTAAATGGATTTTTCTTGACAAAAACCAACGGAAAATGAAAATAAGAATTTGACAACGGAGACTAGAAATATATCCTCAACCTAAAAGAGGCAACTAGTTGGTGAAAAGAATTCCCTATACATGCCAGTCAGACCCCAAAAAAAGTATGCTCGCAATAGGAAGAGCACATCTGACAATTCAGGTAAACTAAAATGAACTAGAAACGTTTCCTCTTACGAAATGCAGCTTTACTTTCTACCGGTTGTTCCTACTCGTGGTTTGCCTTTAACCTCCGACTCCTGCGTAGATAACAGAAATAATGTATGAAATGGGATTCTCATGCTCCTATGGGTTAATGAGCTACGGTAACATTGCAGTTGAGAAGTAATTATGTCCTGTTTTTATATTTAGGTTTAGGTTTAGGTTTAGGTTTACCTGAGGCAAATGCAGATAGATGTTGGTTTTTGCAGTTTGTGGGTTGTGGTTTTCTGCACCCTTACTCCAGTCATAACATACCTAGTCAGAACAAATATCAAGAAGAATTCAGTACCATCCTGATCAACAATCTGAGTTTTGGATTGAACATCGCATCTCATGGAGATAAATAAATGAATGTGATCGCATTGAGTATTCTATCATCCACCACAGAAAAAGAGTGAAAATAGAATTACCGAATATGCAAATATTGAGCCATCATTGTTGAAAGCACTGCAAGGTATAGGAGATGGACACCGGGCCATGGCCTGAAAAACGTATCAAGTATCAAACCGTTAGCTAGACAGTTGAGATTAACATCTAAAACACCATAATAGATCGACAAAAATAAGACCTACCATTAACTCCATCAAAAAAACAAAAAATTTCTAATAAAAACTGCAAGTTGATGAACGGAATAGGAAGCAAATTGGTCATACATGGAAAGAAGTCAAAGAACAATGATATAAACCTTGGAAGCATCTTATGATGCACCACATAAGGATACCGCACGACGCTGAATGAGAATGCAAAATCTAACTAAAAGCAAGTAGTACCAGCTAATCCATAAACATGGTAATTGATGTCTATCAATTACTCATAAAATAATCATAGCTGTGGCAGCAGCGCTCAAGCTAAAGAGGTATGTGCATGCGTGCTGAACTTTTTACGTTGGGATTGACTAAACGTAGCTGTTTTGGTATTGGTAGCCAACCAAATATAATTTGTACACAACAACGTATTTATGATAATACTCTGAATAACTGCCAACCAGAGATTACCAGATCTAATATTTTATACAGACAGGGTTATATGAAATCTTCACAATAGAGGACAAAATACAAGACCAAAAAAGAAAAGCCATTTTTAAACTTTTAGTTTCTTTCCCAAAATACCAGAAGAACAGAAGTTTTGTACGTTTTTCTAAAGGCAAAAGAGATAACTAGAACAAAAAAAAGGGGAATGTCAGTAACTAGTTTAGAAGGCAGTGTGGTTAAAGAAATTAAGGCACACCTTGAGTCTTTGTTTGCTATCCTTGTCCCAGAAATTAAAAGCACCATCCGATCCAGCAGTTGCAAACGTGTGATGTACCTGTAAGAAAAACAACAGCGACATGTTATAATACATGCTAGTTTAAAACTTGTCATTTCCAAAAGCAAGACAAAATACATGTATGATTTTAATACTCCAAAGTAAATAATATCCACTAAAGTCGCATGCTCCTGAATATGCGGCAGAGTTAACCTGAACCTTCTTGTGAAAAATTTAAATCCGCATGAGCACTATTGGTACCAGGAGTATAGTGGCACAATAACTACTCTTTGATAAAATTATCATTATATAACTCAAGCTATCTAAGCTCAAGTTTACATAAATAGAATTAATGCCTACACAGCTCAAAACAAACCAAATACTTCTGGAAATTGATATAGTATAAATGGGATCCAAGACATGAGGTAATATGCAGAGTAACATTACTAAAATAGACATGGATCTTGCCCCTGTAAAAGCCACTTGTTTGATATACTAGTTAGCAGGACAGCAAAATAAGACCAAAAAAGAAAAGAAAGAAATTTTGGTAAACTATATAGCTAATATTAGATTTTCTATCAAAGACCATTCTTTATGATAAAAATTGAACAGATGAAAATGATATGAAGAATAGGAACAACAAACTTACCGGATGGAAGTTCAAGGAGTTGACGGAGTATATGTCATTGCCATCTCTATGGCATTTAAAAGTAAAGTTCTTGTTTTGTTGTGCATCATCTAGATGATGCACACCAACCCTCCCTTCAATTGAACCAACCTATGCAGAATAGAACAGAAACCTCCAACATTAGGAGAATTTATCCATATTAAGCGTACAACTTACATTAAGGAAAAGGTTGTCAAAAACATACATACAATGGTCATGGATGAGTGCCATGCAAAATTAATCAACACAGCAGCACAACAATGGTCATGGAGTATGTAGAGCTTATTTTTCATGTTTGGACACGTAATCATTACACACATGTGGATATGCACTGATACATATGAAAGTTACCACAACATAGTGGATGTTCAATTTATTATCCTTGCAAAGCATACCACATATTACCATTTGACTAATTTGAAAACACAGCAAGAACAAAAGGACCATGGTAAACAACATAACAAAAAAGTATTTGAACACAGAACACTAGTATGAGCAGTTTAAAGGAAAGAGATAAACAATGTGTAAACATAATCAAGCACGAACCAAGAAGCCCTGCTGATCAGGAAAGGCAGCCACACATCTTGTCTGATACTTCAAGGGAGAGGGAATTCTCTTGTACTCAGTCTGTTAGAATTCAAACAACAAGTAAAACTAAATAGTGAGAAGTAACATAAAAAAAAATCAAAACCAACAATAGGCGATCTCTGAAATTCAATTTGTTCACATGGGGACTCGAACATCTCTTAAATCCCTAAGCCAAAGTCTAATTTATTTACTTACAGCCACATGAGGTAAGTTCAAAATATAAGGAGTATCAATAAAAGAATTAAGAAAGTTTGGAATCAAAAAATCCCAATACATCATATGTCCTAAAAGAAACTAATTAATAAAATATTCAGAAGCTCTGCAACACAAAAAGATCAATAAAATTTTTAGAACATCAATTTTTTGGTATAATCTGAACTACTGCAACAAAAAGATATTACCAACACTAAAAAACCAGTCAAGAAATATTTTCTAATCATATTAAACATGAGACAGCGTTACCTGGGGTTGTTGCAGATTAAAGACAATGAGGTTTCTATCTGCAGTGCCAACGACCATCAGAGGATGCCGCACTGTCATTGCATAACAACGATCAGGAAGCTGTTGAGTATGCACTGGATTAGGCTGTCTAGTGTCCCAATACCTAACAATGCCAATACATAGTAAGAAAGAGAGCTAGACACAAAATGGCGTCAGAATTGCAGGTAATATGTGAATGCATGAAGATGCAGATAAGAAAATAACTATCATGCAGAAGTTCAACACATAGTTCATATCATCTTGACCAGTTCCCATCCCTAAGAATGATAATGCCTAAAAATAAAGCAACATATACAGCAGAACTCAATCAAGAAAGTTTCTTATCAACTTGAAAGAATTTATTTTGCTTTGTGTTTCTCCTCATATCCTCAAGTTTCACTACCAAAGCATCAAATTGGTTTAAGATCTTCAATGTCACTATTAAAAGCAATACAACAACAAGGCTCCTAAAGAAAACAGAAAACAGCATCCAGAAAGCATTGGCAAAACAAAACGTAATGATCTGTTTGACCACAAAAAACATCAATTAACATGCAGGGATGAATTGATCAAAATAGGCCACTGAGAAGAGAAGTTACTTCAAGGTCTTGTCCCAACTTCCTGTGGCCAATAGGTTCATCTCTGGAATCCACGCAATTTCTTTAATTGGTGCCTCATGCATTGCAACGGTTACCGGTTGACCCCCAGAGAGCAAAGGCCACATTTTCACTTGCTTGTCACATCCTCCAGAAAAAACAGTAGTTCCGTCATCCTTCCAAGCAGAGCACAAAACCTTAACAAAAAAACAAACACAAAGAACATGAGAACAAAGAAGGGTGGCAGCTCAAAACTTTCCATATACAAGCAAGCTGATTTATAAGCTTCACTTTTTTGAATCATTACCGGTTGGTCATGAGTTATTTGTGCCTTAGGCACACTTCCCACATTGGCTCCACTTTTTGTGATTTCCCAACATCTCACCTGCGAAATTAATTAAAAAGCCGATTTATAACTTAGAAAAGGCAACGAAATTTTTAAATGAAAATAAAAAAAAAAGAGGTAAATATGAACAAAGAATGCATATTCATATGATAAATGAGTTAAAAGAGAGGCTGTTCTGTTTATCTACATTTCTAAAAATTGAAAGAATATTTTTAAAACAATAAAGATGTAGCTTGATTAGTCTTATTAATATCTTGTTGTCTGTAAAACATCAAATGTTGGACTAAATATTATAAGCTTTGATAATAAGAGAATAAAAACAAAAAAAAAAGTTAATACACGAAAGAAACCATTAATTTAATTTAATAAAAAATGCAAATTGAATTAAACTGAACAAACCTGGTTATCCCACGAAGTAGCAACCAAAAAATTGGCCTTAGGACTGAAACTGAGACTCGAAACCGAGTCACTAGGAGGTTGAGCCACCTACAAAAACAATTACGTATCACATCAAATCAGTTCAATGCTAAACTCCGCACACACAAACATAAGTTTAAGCAAATAGCTGAATAACAAACATAATTTTTCTACTACGTAGGAATTCTATACAAGCATTACAGAACAAGAAAAAAAAGATTGAAAAACCACAAGAAAACAATAATGCAGTATAAGACTTGAATAACTTTAAACAAATACAACCAATCCTTATATAATGAAAGATTCAGCATTAACAATTAAAGAATCAAAGGAATTCGCATTTACAACGAAAAAAATAACAAGTGATCATAGGATGAGTTGAAAATGAAGAAAAATACGATGAATACAAGATGATTAAAGAATGAAGAAATTATTACCTCAATAGACTTGTTAGGGTTTTGATTAGCAGTTGACAGAGGAGTACCAAAAGTAGCCATGGGAATAACGTGCCAGTTAAGGAGAAGAAAGAAACAAAAAAAAAAAGTGTTGGATTTCAAATGGAGCGAGGGAAAGGAGAGGAAGTGATTGGAAGGTGAGCACGGGTGGTTGGGGCTTATATAGGGAGCGCCATTCGTAGCAAATCTGGGAGAAGTAGCGTTGTAAGGACGCCTGCTTGACCAGATTGCTGTAGTTTGAAGCTAATTTGGGCCTTCGGGTTTCCTATGGCCCAATATGGAAACCGCCGAACCGTTTCCGGATCGAGGCTTACGCTTTTCCAGTTTTAAAATTTTTTTTAATTAAAATTGTCTCTTGAAATGATAACAAAAATAATAACTAGATAGGTTTTTTTGAAAAATAGTTTATAGAAATTAATTTTAGAGAAAATTAAAAATTAAAAATTAAAAATTTTGTTCTTAAAAATGTGGTAAGCGTGGAAATTAATTACAGATTTATTTAAAAAATGCAGTTTTTTTTATTTACAGAAATACGATATTTTTTAAAAATTTATTTATAAGATTTTAATATATGTGATTTGTTACTTGAAGAAGATGTCTTCATTCCTTAAAGAGGGCGAAAAAGGATTAAGATTTGTGGATTGGAAAAGATATTTGAATGTGAAAAATATAAAACCAATTTATTGAAACTATTAGAGCAGATAAATTCAAAAAAAGAATTATCATTTTAAAAGAAAATAAGTGATTTAATAAAAATATTAATTAATTCTTAGTAATCTATTTTTTAAGTGTATAATAATAATTTTAATAATTAAAATATTTTAGAGATATTAAAACTTTTTTCCTTTTGGATATCTCAAACTGCCAATTATATAAAACGATTAAAAGTTAAATGTCCCTAATAAATAAAGACATTTTTAAAAAAGTAAGATATATATATTTATTGTTTTTGAAATGTCAAATGAATGGATATGTGCAAAGTCAAAGAAAAAGAAAGAAAGGAGTATGAGAGGCAAGAAACAAGACAAATCAGAAACCTTCTTCGGAAAAGCCGAGCAAAGAACAAGGAAGGATATGCCATCCATGAACTACTAGAGAATTTGAACAAACTTACATGATCTTTGGACTATCAGCAAACACAGAATAATGATTGTTCCATTCAGAAAAATCGAACACAAACTAGAAACTGCTATACATTACCATTTCCGCTTTGAATTCCTTTCGTTTCCGTCCCTGATTCATGTCGCTTACTCGACAGAATCTGACTGCAACGCAAACTGCCACTGCTCGTTACAAATTTGAATCTTGTGTACTAATACAAATATAGATAATCATGCACATATTTTCATGATAAGCTTGGTTTGATTCAAGGTCATGAACGGAATTCAACCGAAATCAGGCAACATCCTAGTTTCAGCGCCAATCATCTCGTGTCTACGATTTTGTATCGACCTTTACTTGTATGAATATGAAAAAATACAATGTATAATCCACTTTAACCGGTATCAACTCTCACTACCATACACAACAGAAGACCGCACAACCCGCTTTTAATTGAACATCAACAGTAAATGGATAGGGTTGTGTAATTACAAGCAATAATCACTTATCGAAACATATACCATGATGTCCTTACTTGGTCAGCCAATAAATAAAAATAAGAAAAGTGCACGCAGATGCGACCAGCGAAAGTACTATGGTATCCATGGACTTTTTCCTCTTGATTGCATTGAGAATATGATTTACCTGCACCATTATGTTAAAGTAACATATCCGTAAGTGCATAAATCAACATTGTTTTGTTATATAAGTTGTCAAACACAATCCCTTCCCAATTTCCACACAGGATGTGTTTGACATTGTTGTTTGAGATTTTTTTTTAAAAAAAAAAAACTTTTGAATTATTTTTGGATTAATTGTTTAATTTTCAAAATTTTTTCTGAAACCAACTCCTACAAACTGCTATGTGAAAAAACATCAAGTAGCTTTTTGCAATAATACTTTTAGAACGAAAAAAAAACCTTAGTAATTAGATAAGATATAGTCTTAATCCCTTTCAATTCATCATCAAGCATGTAAACTCTTTTCAAATAGTCTGTGCAATGAATACAGAAATGAATTTCTTGTTGATGACTAGACAAATAGAATCTGGAATAATGCTTTAGAATGAAGAAACATCTAAACTATCAGTATATGCTAAGTTTCTTTACCGATGGCAGGCGGCTGCTAACATTGCTGAGCTTTGAATTGATTCCCCCAAAAGTAGAACGTTGTAAGACAAGCACACCAAGAGTTGCTTGAGCTTGTGAAACCACATTATCCATCTGCAGGAACCACATAAAGAACAAAATCCAAAATAACATTCATTCTCAAAGTGCTTGGCTCAATTAAGTTTCTTCCCAGAATCATTAACCAAGTTAGCAGGTAACTCATGATCACACAGAAAAATATATGCAATCATGTAACATTATGATATAATTTGAACATGGAAGAAATTGATGATGGTTCATAGCCAGTTCTAGGAGATGCATCATGCAAGCAAGGAACTTCAAATGCAACTGCAACAAGTCAGTGTTGTATACGAAAAAGATAAAGTTAACGTTGACAAAAACATCTGCAACAAGGAACTTCAAATGCATATGATTCCAGTTATTCCACTATCCTAAATATGAGTGTTACCCTAAAACCAAAATATTAAAACGGCGCACCTTTCTGTACCTTGCCTTCACACATAAGGTGTGTGTGCCTTAAAGCCTAGGCCCTTGCCTGACGAAGATCACATGCCCTTATGATTCTGAGGCATTGAGGTTGGAGTCTTAAGCACCTTGCACCTCAGGTACACCTTTAACAACTATGCCTAAAACTGACTACATTTTTAGAGATTAAAGTAAAACCAGCCATCTTCTACTATGACCAATATCCCTATCAATTTATAGGGCATATGTAAATTAACAAACAAAGCATAGTCAAGTATCTCCTCCAACCATAAGCCATGAAGAGAACACATGAGCACACCCACCCCAAAGTTTTCCATTAAAATTCCTATTCATGGACTAGTAACAGATGTAATGAACAAAAGGTTTATGCGACCTTACCTAGGTTAGTTAATTGACCCATGATTATAAGGCACAAACTTATCAAATAGCACTTGATCTCTTAAGTACCAAGAACTTCTATAAATTTTCTCCTACTCCCTTTATTAACTCGCTGCAATGAATATAAACTGGAAAATACCCACTACCTCCAACAATTGAGAGAGAAAAAACTTAAGCAATAACTGATCCACTAACTAATCATGATCAAAATACGTGGAAAAACCAAAGTATAACAGCATACGTGAACATTCAGCACATCTGCAAGACTGCTAGCGTTACTGTCCCCCACTACTACCATACTATGCACTTGTCTCGGATGCAAAGTCAATAAATCGGTTCTTTGCTAATGTTCAAGAAAATTCCTGGAAATTGATTAGCAGTTTGTCGTTTAGCTGCAGCAGCTTCATTGAGATCATCCGTCAAGTCAATCCAGACTAATTTTCTGCACTAGTGCCTTCAAGCAAGGCCATTTATCACAATTAAAAAGCCCTTGTTTGCAGCCGTTCTCCATCTTACTCCTAGTTAGACATTTGATCATTCTACTATTCTTTGTTTCACTGGTAACTTATAATGAACAAGATGTTGAAGCATAAAAATCAGTTCTCTTGTTCATGGAGCCTAGACACACTCATGACTGTCAGCAATACTGATGGTTGATCAAGTACAATCCAACAACATGCACTTGTATCTCACTAAAATCAAGTTAAACTTTATGGTCCTTGCTTCATACGAATGGCCCAAAATAAGATTACATGGTTGCTTAAATTCCACCCATGTCAGATTAGGAAATTGTTCATCAATTGCAAAAACCATAATTGGCTACTCCTTCAAGGTGAAAAGAAGCCAAAGCAACCTTCTCTTGCTGTATCGTTAGTTGATGGCCAAAGAAGTACTAGCATTGGCTAACCCAACTCAAAGGAATCATCCTACTCGTTGAAGCATGGCAAGCCTGACCATGTGAAGTTTGGGACCAAGAGCCACCGGTATAATTATCTGAACCTGTCACAGTTGTTTGTCCCTTTCCCCTTGATGATCGTAATCACTGCTACCTTCGACTGTTTATACTTCAGATGATTGGCAAAGTCTGGGTGAGGGCCTCTAATTTAGAGTTTCAATTCTTTTTGGTCAGACTTGCTAACAGCTTACTCTCATTAAAACAAGGCTACGATACTGACCAAAGCAATGTTAAATTGAATCACCATAACTTCAGGCTTCGATGCCAAATTGTTGAAATCCATGAATACGAGTCCAATTATGTGTCTAGTGAACATAGAGCTGGCAAGAGTCTGTGCAAGTCAGTTAAAGATTTTTTATTCATGACCTATGGTTATAAAGGCTCAAGATTATTACAGAGAACTTGCAAATCTCTTCGGTTAAATTACTCAAAAGAACTTCTGTAATTTTTCTCTTACACCTTTTATTAACTTGCAGCAATAAGTATAAACAGAGGATTAACCACCTTCGACATAAGGGAAAATAAACAAACAGGGAAAAAAACCTTGGAACAAACTAGAGGCACTACCTCTTCCAACTAAGGAAAGCAAACTAAGACACAACTGATCCACCAATTAATCAAGATCTAAATATGTTAAACAACCAGAATATGAAAGCATAAACAAATGTCCTGTGCATCTGAAGGACTGTTAATATTTTCTTTCTCCAGAGAACATGTATGATATTGAGAAACCAATCAAATCTACATTCGGCCAGCATTCAAGACTTGAAAAAAACATTTATGAACTTCAAGGGCCTTAAAGCTAAAATTTAAACTCACTGAAAAAGAAAAAAAAAAGCCTCAGGTACACTGTAAAACAACATAGTCGTAAACTGATATGTAATGTAAGCTTTTGCAAACAAAGGATGTTGGAGAGAAGATATGATTTGGGATTATTTTATTTTAAACCCTATTGGGGTAGATGGATCATCTGATTCTTTCAAATTTGAAATCTTCACATGAAAAGATCTTACAAATATGATTTAATGAGATTTACTATTGGATATATGAAACCGAATGACAAAAAATGGGGGGGAAATTTAACGGAACAGAGGACAAGAAGGTGAACCTACAAGCAAGCAAGTGCTCCATACCAGCACACAGGTAATACAGTAAATTAGAGATACCTTCGTAAATCATACCTGTCCTGTGCTTCTACCAATGGATGCATGTTCCCTGAGAAGAGCTTGCTCCGTGGAACCAACACCATCTTCCAAGTCCAACCTTGTCCGATCAAACTCCCTAAAATCCTCAAGAAGTGAAGCATGTTCTTGCTTAGCTCTCAGGCTAGAACGAAGACGATGAAATTCCTGCACTTCAATCATGTAGAGCACCAAATAAGTGACTCTAAGGATGATATTAGCTTTTGCACTGCTAGAGAAACATTAAGTTTATAGCATGCAATAAATCCACCCATACTCCCACCAAAAATACAGTCATTGTTCTTTCTTTTATTGTTGAAGGTCATTTGGAAAGGAAAAACAATGAGCGATGCAATTTGCCGACCACTTTCTTTCCAATTTCATTCTCATGCGATAAAGTTTTTCTATGATAGAAAGTCAAATAAGAACAACAATGATAGCATTTCTAAAAGAATCAGTAAGTACAGATATAATTTATATACAAACACCAAAAAACTGATTCAGTGCAATACAATTTCTGGCATTTGCAATCCCTGAGATTGTTTGATTCACTAGTGATGATTGTTTGAATTTTAACTACTCATTATGTTACCCAAATCATTAAATTAAAGGTTCACAGCCAGGATCTTGTGATCCACAGCACAATGCTAAAGCAACACACATCATAGGCGTAAATGATAAGAAAACCTGAGTGAGATCTTGAAGAATTTCTTGATGGCGTGTGAAGGTATGAGAAACCATGTCTGAACCTCCAGATGAAACCCAAGCTTGCATCTGAGAATTCACTTGCTGCAGTTGCTTCAGCAGTCGATCTATCCCAGAGTCAACCATATTCTCCTCCGCAGCCGCTCCATCAGATCCCTTTAACTTTGGCTTTGCAGAGACAAGCTTCCTATACGAATTCATCTCATCATCCAACTGAGCTTCAAGTTTCCTCGCCTGCATTACAAGTAATATCATCAGCCTTAAGCCAAATTCTTAACCTCTACCAATTACTTCATATGCATTTGAAATATAAAATAAATCATCACTTTCAAACAATCTCATTTAAAAAATAATGCAAACTCACCAGCTAACGACCCAATCATAAAACTAATCATCTATAAATCATTCGACAATATCCCTTAATATTTAATCTAATAAAAATTTGAATCGAATTGATAGTCATTTGACTACAATTGACATGAAATTTGGATGCAATTAAACAAAAAATGAACCAAAATATCATTTAAAAAAAAGAGCATTCGAAGGGGAACCTGTTTCCGTAAAGCGTCCCATGAGCTACGAACATCCATTTTAACTCTTCTTCTCCTCCTACGAAGAATGCGACAGAATTTTCTTCTTTTCTTTTCCCTTCCTATCTCTAAATATGAATAAATTGAATGTCAAAACTAGGGTTTGGCGAAAGGGATCTGATGAATCGAATCGAAGAAGAAGAAGAAGAAGGGAAAGAGGGAAGTTTGTTGGGTTGTTTGGGGAAGGAGACAGATAGTCCGATTCTGCCTCTCAACGCCAATTTTCTGGTTGCGTAATTCCTAATTAATTCTGTTTTATATTCTTCTTTCCCGTCCTCTCTTTGACTTTTCTTTTTTTTTTTAATCTAAAATAATATACTGATTACAACAATTAATTACATTTTATTTAATTATTAATTGCACATTAATCGTATAATTACTAATTTATAATATTTTTAACAATTTCAGGCCTTCGAAATATCTTATTAATCCCGAAATAAATTCTGTTAATGCTATTTCTTTAATTTTTTTGTTACTTTATTAACTGTCATATTGCTCCAAATAAATTTATTGATATTATTTACTTTAATTAGTTGCATACTAGAGGACAAATTCTAAATATTTAATTATTTTGATTAATTTTAAAATAAAAATAAATGATTGAAATAAAACTTATAGTTAAAAGTAATTAAACCCATATAAAATCTGTAAATTATTACACATTACTGTAATTCAAATAGTTAAATCTATGGTTAATGGATCATATTTAACTTTTATCATTTAAATACCTTAATTTTATTTATCATATACTTTTATTTTTTATAAAAAAATAATAAATTTAGAGGCTAAAAATAATTAAATATAATATATATATTACACATCTTAAATGAAAATGAATTAATAATGATAGATGTTTAAAAATATATGAATAAATAAGTTAATATGTGAAAATAAAATAAATTAAAATAAAAAAATAAAAAAAATGGCATATAAAGGTCAAATATTTCAAAGAAAATCCTAAAAGATAAGATTTCAGAGCAAAGATGGGAAGAGATTATTGTTCCATATATGATATGTTTTTGATACAAAAGAATGATATATTTTAAATAAATTTATGAAATACTATATTATATGTAAATAAAAATAATGATATTTTAAATTTTCTTTATATCTTATTTAATGTGAAATAATAAACTTATCATTTTTCTATATAATTCAAAAAAAGTATAAATCATCATTGTTCAAAATATATGCATACATATCTCACATGTATTTCATAAATTAAACTGACAGTTTATTATTAAGCCCATTTTAATAAACGGTCCAGTATTATGTATTGTTCAGATTCGGTCTGGTGATGTGTCCACCTATCTCAAGCCCATTTTAGCTTCATATAATCAGCCAGAAGTAATTAATTAAATCCTATATACAGTTTTAAAAATGTCAGAATTTTTCAAATATATCCAATATTATTATTTAAACTGAAATTTGTAATAATTTTCATATAAATCAATGTTTTGATTTCTTATAATAATTATATATATATTAATATTTATTATTTCCTCTATTTTAATTTTATTATATTTTATTTTCATTAAAATTACTTAATTATTTCTTATATTACATATTACATATTTATATTTATATCAATATCAATTATTTAATTATATTATAATATAGAATTTCAAAAACAATTTTAATGGACATAATATTTATTTAAAATAAAATACAATTAAATATAATATATATATATATATAATGAAAATATAAATATGTTTATTTTTATCGTTCATTTTTTATCATTATTAAAATATTTAATTAATATTCATTAATAAAAATATAATTAAAAAATATATGTGAAATATATTTGATTAATCCTCATAATATTTTATTTTTAAACAGAAAATAAATGTTATGTAAGATGTTTTGTTAATAAATATGAAATATTGAATCACTAAACATTTAATAGTATAAATTATTATTATTTAGTTTTCTATATTTATATTTAAATTTTCTGTAAAATTAGATTTTTACAAATAAAAATTAGTATTATTAATTTTTTATATTTATATTCTCATACCCCTCTCACGGGCAACATGCTCCCGTAGAATAATGAATAGTCTTCAATCAAATGGAAACCAATGATTATCCTACAATGATGTAAACTTTTTTTTTTTTAATTTTAAAACAAACTTTTGTAAAACTTTGAGATTTTATAACAACTCATTTATTATTTTCCTTCTTAATTTTAATATTTATAGCCTTATGACAAAACAATAATGCATTTATTTATCCAACCACTTAAAATATCTATAATATAATAATACCCCACTACATTATTAATTACTTTATGCATAACCCTATGTCATGTATTTGGTATAGTATATATATGCATATTTATACATATACATACATATAATTTACATACACATGCTATACATACCCAATAAACATTATATCACCATTCTATTATATGTATTGAGACCTTAAACTAAAGATATTAAACAATATCTTCAAAAAAAACCACCCATTTCATAATGTACTCATAATTAATATCCACGTATAACCTTAATTTTTCCATGAAATACCATTTATATCCTAACTTACAAATTTTTCATATCATTGCTTCTAACTTTATTTTAATTTATACTTACACACTTGAAATCATACTTATGACATAATCATACTAAATACACGTCATAAGAAATTTTAAGCTTATTTTCATCTCCTTAACTTTATTTTCACCAATTATACTTTCTCATATGAACTTATTTCATCTTTATATCACTTGTACTACATTTCTCATGGTAGTGTAAATGAGGATATTACATATATTATTTTATAAAATTAAATAAAAAATTATTTTTATAAATTAAAATTACATATATTTTATATAAAATCAGATAAAAATTATTTTTTATAAATTAAAAATATTACTATTAATTTTTATGTTTATTTTATTTTATATAAAATATTTTTATAAATAATTTTTATGAATTAAAAAAAGAATAATTTTTTATAAATTAAAATTAAAATTATTTATTTTAGATAAAATAAAATAAAATAAAATAAAATTAGGGGAAGAGTAGAATGATTTTTTATTTATTCTCTTTTACTTTTTTAATATATTATGATTTACAAAATAATATATTTGTATGAAGTATTGATAAAAGTTATGGTTTTAGAATAAAATTGTATCTAAACTCATTCAATAAACAAAATAAAAACTAAATATTTTAAAAACTTTTCTTACAAACACTTTTCAACGGAAATAATTTTATCAATAATTTATGAATTTCAACTACCACCTATAAACAACCTTTTGAATTTCATCCCATGGAAATCCAAATTGTTTCAAAAATTAAAAAAGAAAAAAAAAAACCTTTTTCAATACCAATATATATTTATAATGATAGAGATTCGAGTAATTAAACTAGAAAATCAATATATATCGATAAAAATTACTTTTTTAACAATACAGTTTATAATAAATCATATTTTATGAATTTTTAATGTTTACTAAATGTTGGGTATAAATTAATTTATAATATATTTATTAATTTAAATATGAATTAAATGTAAATAAAAATTGGATAATTATGTTAATAATATTAAGGAGAAGTTATGGTTTTGTAATAGAATATTGAGTAAAGACTTTGCTTAAACAACTCCTTCTTATTGCATTGGATCTTTGAGCTCTGGAACACAATATTCAAGAAAATAAAGACAAGATTGGAAGTGAGGAGTGAGACAAATTCAAAGAAAGACGAGGTGGTAAGTGAGGAGATATGGAGGGATATTTCCAGTGAAGTTGGGGATCGTGAAAGCAATGAAAATTGACATCTACTAACCTCCTCCTCCTCCTCTGTATGCTCTGACCTTTCGGATTTAATCTTCAAAAATAAAAAGAAATGATAAAAGGGGAGGGAAGTACGGATGGTTGGTGAGAAAACATGAGTCCCACCAACCTACGAAAAAGTCAAACGTTGTAGACATTTTGCAGAAATCTGAGCTCGTTTGTTGCCATAATAAATAGTAATTAGAAATGTAAATGACAGTGAGTAAGTAAATAAGTTGATATAGCAAAAACACCGGAAGTGGAAACCTAAATATTATACTTTTTCAAGGACGGATGCGTTAAAGTCTTTGGTTGGTAGGGTGTGGAAATGCTCCTTCTGCATCTCCTGCTACTCCCTTCCTTCGTCCTTCCAAATTCTGAAGGTAATGCCCGTAGTTCCCACCAAGGATCAAGACGGGAAAAGCGACTGTGTCCACCCTCTGATTTGCTCGTTCTATAGGATCCAAAATTTTTAAAATTTAATTTTTATATATTTTAAAATCTATAAATTAAATTTAATTAAATATCTATTTAATTAAGGTTTCTTTTATCATATTTTATGGTTAATCTGATTTTTAAATAAAAAATTTAAATTTATTTTAAACTAAATTTTTATCTTAAAATCAAATCAAATGGATATAATAAATTTGGAAAAATGAATTATATAAAGAAATATATATTTCTTATTAAGTATACGTTAGACTATATATATAGTTTTGTTAATTAAGTATTTTTATCAGGCAATAATTAATCTTTTCAATTATGACAGCAAACAATTTAATTAAACCAAATATAAAAATTTTAAAACAAAAATAAAATATTTTATGAATGATTTAATTCTATTAAAACATATGTTAATTTTCATTTTATATTATAATTATATTGTATAATAATAAATCATGATAGTCAGTATTAGTTGCACATTGACAATTATGATTCTTGAAAAATTAATATTATATAATATAAATTTCAATTTCATCATTTAAATGAAATAATAAATATTGAAAAAATGTAATTTTTTTTAAATATTTTGATATTTAAAAACTAAATAATTACACTTTAAATATTATATCCATTTGTTACTTCCTGATTTATTTATTTATTTATATATTTATTTTAATATTTCAATTATATTTTTGAATATGTATTACTATTAATTTATTTTTATTTAAAATGAAAATCCATTGAATACGATTTGGAGCATTCAGGATGCTTTTACCAACTACTACTGTCATAGCAACCTGACGACATTATTAAAAAAAAAAAAAAAAAAAAAGAATCTGGCCTTCACCATTGTCACCGTCAAGAAGAAGAAATGGAAGTTTGCATTCTTATCAAGAGTCAAAATATATATCTAAAAGTAACAACTTCATGAACCGGAGGTTTTTCTCCTTTCTTGGCTGAACCGTTTTGTTATTAGTTTATATATTAAGCAATTTCGGGTTCATTAATATTTATTATTAAATTATATTTATGTTATTAATAAATTTATTTTTATAAATAAATAACTTAGAATAATGAAAAATAAATTAAATTAAACATGACATCGATTTTAGTGTAATTTAGTTTAGTTATTTATATTTCTTAAATAATTATTAAAAATATAAAATATTTGTTAAATTGAATCAAAAATTTCTTTTTATTAATTTGATTGATTTCAATTAAACTTTTTTTTATTCAGGTTTATTTTATATTATTTTTTTCATTATATTTTGAGTAAAAATTTTACGTATCTAAATAAGTTGTTTGTAATATTAATGTGTATTAAGTACAAATTTCATATTTATTAATTGATGGAATAATTAAGAAAAGCTCTTTCTTTTCAAATAGTATATAAAAAAATAAAAATAAATCCTAACCGTACGAACTGAATAATTATCTTATATATATATATATATATATATATATATATTAAATATCGAATTGTTATGAAAAATAATTTTATAAGAATGACTGATCATTAAGATCGATACGATAAATATATCCTTAAATAATGAAATATTTTTTAATATGATTATAATTTTAAACTTTAAATTTCAAAAATTAAATCTATTTACTAATCTCACAAAAATAAATTTAATATTTTAATAGCAAATAATTTGTGACGTAAAAACTAAAAAGAGGAAATAAATATGTAAACAATTGATAAATTAGTAAGGCATGAATAAATGATATTCTTATAAATATATTATGGAGATTATTAATAAATAAATAAATAAATAAATACAAATAAAACAAAATAGGAATGGCGGGTGGAAGATCAGTTTTCGTATCTAACTAAAGTCAGAAAATTCGGTACGGACTTAGAAATTGAAATCGAACTAGAAAGAGTTAAAATTAAAATCGAAATAAGAGAAATTATTTATTTATTTCTTTTTTAATTTAGAAAAATTACGCTCAAATCGACCCGACATGGGGAATGAAAATTACTTTGGATTTCCTATTATGATTAAACATTAAGTTTTTGAATAATACATAATATTAAAAATATATAAAATCAATTTATTTATTTATTTCAATCATTTATTTGAATTATAGATTCATATGAAAAGCTCTTTTAATGATAAAAATGACGAATTATTGACGTCATCATACTGTTAGATCAAATTACGACTGACAAACAACCATGCCATGCATCACATAATTTTGACCTTTTACGTCTCTTTTGACATTAGACTTCTACATCACTATTTCTTTTTTAGAGAAATTTCAAAATTGCCCCATTTAATATTATTGGAGTTTTTTTAAAATGTAATTTTTAATAAATATATAGTCATTAATATTTAGAAAAATTTTCACATTGCTTAAATTTAAAATAATTTATTTTAATAATTTAATTATTTTTATAAAACTATCATTTGTTCTTATCAAATATTGAAAAAATTCGATTCAGGAAAAAGTGGATTTTAGTCTATAAAATATTTAAATAATATTTTTTTTATCTCTTTATTAATACGGAAAATTTATATTATTATAAATCAAACTCCGATATTTTTAAAAAAGAAATCATATGATTTTTGTATTGAACACTACCTGAATAAATTATAATAAGGGTAAGTTTGAATTATACACAAACATTGCATATTAAGTACATAAATAAGATTTTAATTGACACATGATAATTAAGTAAAATATGATTATTATTGATAATTAAATTATTTTATAAACTTAATAATCCCACATGAAAGATCCAAGTTTACTAATTATTTTTCCTCTAAAAATGATTAAAAGCACGTTGACAAATGGTAGGAGATAATATTACAATATTTCTAATTACTTAAATAAAATCACAATATGAAAAATATTATTTTGCCTCAAGGTACTAATTATGTTTTTAAACAATGGTCCCCATTGTATTATTATATAAAGGAAAGTACATTAAGGTCTCATGTGGACCTTTTCCACAAAGTTAAGGATCATATTTATATCTTTTGATCTAAAGACAGGGACATAATTGTTAAAACTTTCTTAGATTTGGGACATAATTATAATTATATATTAGATGAAAAATTTAAAAAAAATTGAAAAATAAAATTAGATGAAAAGGTAATAGAAATGACAAGGATTTAATGAGTGATGTATATATGTGTATATAATGATTGAAATCACATTATACCATAGACAATAGTTATTCCAATATTATATTAATTAATTAGTCATAATAATATTATTATAGATTAAATTTTTAAAAAATAAAATTAAATGAAGCGGGGTAGGTGGTGGAAAATCCTATTTTCATTTTTTAAATAAATTAAATAAAATTTTCCTTATAAATACAGAACTCAAATGCTCTGCCCAACTCGTGCGCTGCCTTTTCTTCTTTCCACTCCTTCGGACAGAGTCTTCATATAACACCCACCACCGCATCTGTCTATCTATCAAACATGCCTGCTGCTGACACGTCATCACTTTCCGGCCAAGGACAGACTGTCTGTGTAACCGGAGCTGGTGGCTTCATAGCTTCTTGGATAGTTAAGATTCTTCTTGAAAAAGGTTATACCGTTAGAGGAACTGTCAGGAACCCAGGTTGGTTAGCTTATTGAAAATCAAGATAGTTCATCTTTCTTTATTTTTTTTCAAAGATTGTTTCTTTTCTTGTTTTTATTAAATGGGTTGTTGTTGTTGTTTGATTTGTAGATGATCCGAAGAATGGCCATTTGAGAGAACTTGAAGGTGCTAAAGAAAGATTAATACTTTGCAGAGCTGATCTTCTTGATTTTAGTAGCCTTAAAGATGCCATTATGGGCTGCGATGGTGTTTTCCATACTGCTTCTCCTGTTACTGATGATCCAGTATGATTTTCTTTCTTTCTTGGAACTTTTCTATATTTTCTGTTTGGATGCCGGGAGAATTTATATTTTGTAAACGCCTGCCTGCTGCCACCTAACCAAATCCATCATCCACATCAGTCTCTTGCAATCAAATTCTTCTAATCCCCTAGTGACAATTGTGACTCTTTCCTTTGGGTCCATCTTACCAAATTCAGAATTTTCATGAAAAATGATAAAAAAAATTAATAAAAAAAATAATAAATGCGAAGTTAAACTAATTTTATTGATTTACGAAGTGAATGGTTAATTTAAAATGGAGTAAATAATAGATATTATCTAATTTTCTTTGATTATTTAATTTTCTTTGTTTTTCTCTTTAATTTCCCTCCACAAATAGAAGTGGGTAGGCAGTAAAAATTAATAAAAAATATTTTCATAATGATATCAAATTTCAATAAAAATGTTTTTATATATTTTAATTTTAAATATTAATTTAAATCAAATATTTATATATTTAAAATTATTAAATAAATTACATAATTTTGAATTGATTTATACCAAACTAGAATGAAGTTAACTTCAAAGGTCCTTGTTATGAGGGAAAGTCACATCATGCCGCATAATAGCTTTAAAGGTCACCATTATACATATTCGCCCATTGTGTTTTATTTATTTATTTATTTATTATCGAGGCCTGTAGAGGAAGATGATAATCAATGGATTAATGATTCTTTTTTTTGTTTGTTAATTATGAAGGAACAAATGGTGGAACCAGCTGTGAACGGAACCAAAAACGTGATAATTGCCGCCGCGGAGGCAAACGTCCGGCGGGTTGTGTTCACATCGTCGATCGGTGCGGTTTACATGGATCCCAACAGGAGCCCAGATGTTGTTGTGGACGAATCTTGCTGGAGTGATCTTGAGTTTTGCAAGAACACTAAGGTAATTTACTTACTTCGATGTAAGACTATTCTTCTGTATTCAAACTTTGAACTTAAAATCCTTGCTTAAGAATGTTCTTAAAAGCCCCTTGTGATTGAACCGGTCATCCTTACATCAGCCACGCTACTTACTACAATCTACAAGTGGTCCGAAAATTCTAGGATTTGCATACCACTTTCTTACAGCACTTGCTTGGATAATTAAAAGGTAGAGAGTTGTTTACCAAATTTGGGTCTTTGTTTTATATATTACAACTTCCATTAACATCCACTTGCTCTTACTGTATGTTCTGAAATTTCCATTTAATAATAGATATGGTCATACATTTTAATCATTACAACGGCCAAATTCAAATTTCCGATGTGAAAATTACTACAAACTAGTCACATGCACGTTAATGGACAGAAGCATTTTGGTTGCAGAACTGGTACTGCTACGGCAAGACGGTGGCGGAGCAGGAGGCTTGGGAGGAGGCAAAGGAGAGAGGGGTGGATTTAGTGGTGGTGAACCCGGTTTTAGTGCTTGGACCATTGCTACAACCCACAGTCAATGCCAGCATCATTCACATCCTCAAGTACCTAACTGGCTCCGCCAAGACTTATGCTAACCATATTCAAGCCTACGTGCACGTTAAGGATGTTGCCCTTGCTCACATTCTTGTCTACGAGACACCCTCCGCGTCCGGTCGATACCTCTGCGCCGAGAGCGTCCTCCACCGTGGCGAGGTGGTGGAGATTCTCGCCAAGTTCTTCCCTGAGTATCCTATCCCCACCAAGTAAGTGTCTTGCTTCATATGCTTAAATGCTTAGCTCAAAAATTACAAGGTACTTGATGCTTTACATAGACAAAAGAAAAACAAGAGAAAAAAAGAAAAAAATATCTTATTTTATGGAATAGATAATAAACCAGGTCGATAAAAGTAATAATTGAATAAAAATATTTAAAAATAAATAAATAAATAAATAAAAAGGTTAATTTTTCATGATTTACTTTTCAAACCTTTAACCACTATATTATTTGAAAATTTATTAAACAATATAATTATTAAAAAATAATATTTTAAAGTTTCCATAATTGAGAAGAAAGGGTTTGAGATGATTTTATTTTAGGAAAATGAACATCAAATTTGGTAGGATTTCCTCCTAGTGGTCAACCATAAGCATTTGACCTATTCAGAGTGGTGGAGAATTATAAAATTATTTTTTTATTTAATATTTTCTTAGTTATTATATCGCCGGTGAAAGACCGCCCCGGTAAGGACAAGTTTCTTCTTTATTTGATTAGGACCCCTCACCAGTATAGAAAATTATTTATATAAATTAAATTGATTATTATGATGAAATTATTTTTTATTTCTATAATTTAGATTAATTAATTTATAATCGAGGGCCAATATTAATTATTAACATTTAATATGAAAAAAAAAAATAAATTCATTGAATATTTATAAACCATAAGCATCCAAAGGTGACCATCCAATTTGGAATGAATGGTTGAAGTTTAGTTGCAATATAACTATTTATAAAATTATAATTAATCTAAATTATTTAAATTAAATTTAATAATAAGATTGATATAATATAAAATATTCATAGAATATGATAAGATTCTACGTAAAATTAATTGATTAAAAAAACATGGAAAAGTTCATGTAAAAATGTGTGGGTTTGGTGGTGTTGTTCTGCTGGTGTATCCATTTTGACTTGTCATGTGATATCACCTGCAAAGAGTAGGAATGTTCTTACCGGAATAAAATTTAGTTAGTCAAAATAAATAAAGGGGTGGAGGCAAAGGGTCCTCTACCTACCTCCAATGTCTTTGTCAAGTATTGGAAATTTGTGGAGTGGCCTTCCCCTCACCAACCTATTTTCATCGCACTCTCCAAATAACTTCAGATTCTTGGCCAATTTATTGAGTTTTTTTTTTGCCTTTAATTTGTCTAGATATAATTATGAAAGTAATGGGTTTTGCTTTTTATTTAATATTAACTCAGGTGCTCAGATGAGAAAAACCCAAGAGCAAAACCATACAAGTTCTCCAACCAAAAGCTCAAGGATCTTGGCGTGGACTTCACACCCGTGAAGCAATGCTTGTATGAAACTGTCAAGAACTTGCAGGAAAAGGGTCACCTTCCAATGCCAAAACAGGCAGAAGATCACCCTGTCAGGATCCAAGCTTGAAAGGATAGTTTAGATGTAATTGCCATGAAAGGGGGGGAAAAAGAAAGAATAGGGAGAAGACAGAATATACAAGCAGAACCATAGGAGTGTCATGTTGAGAAAATAAAACATGAAAGAAGACAAGAATGTCAAAGAGTTTGTTCTACTAATGATTGCTTGTTTAATTATCACATATTTTAATTATATATTTTGAGACTCTAATTATAATAGATTACTATTTTAGTGTTAACTTATTAAATATTTATACATTAATCATCTTATAATTCAATAGTATGAATGTTTCGAGAGATCTTAAAAGCTTGAATTTGAATTTTTACTATTACAGATCTAAATTTCTCCTCAAAAAAGTATTTTGCATTATATTATAATTTGCTTAAATTTTATTGCTTGAAATTATCTTTTTTGTAATCAATTGATTCTTGGTTTAATTTGATTTTAATTTAATTAAATTTAAATTAGTCAATATTTATTAATAAGCAATTTAATATAAGAATATTTATAGTTGTATAAATATAAAAGTCTTTAAATTTAATATAATAAAATTTTACAATATTTTATAATTTTATTGAAAAGCTTTTATCATTTAAAATAAAATAGTAAATTATTTATTTTTGAATCAGGTTCATTAAATTTTAATCAAGTTCATTTAAATCTATAAAATATGAACAAAATTTAGTGAGTTTAATTTGAAGCTATTTAATAAATAATGATTTTTATTATAAAAATATTTTTAGAATACATTATTTATGAAATAATTTTTAAAATACATTATTTTTCATATATATATATAAACAATCTGACAAATATTGAGAATTCTAATCCTACAACAATGTTCACTTATAGAATATCCATAAAAGAAGCATCCATACAGACACAGTTGAATTTTCAGACAGCAGGTAAACACACAGGATCCATCACATGGAAACAACGAAGATCAAATTTACAAGCTGTTGAGTTCAGTTGAACCGTGTGGTTACCAGAAGGCAGCTGCTGAACATCAGGCCTCAATGTTTACTTGCTGATCTCATTCCAGGGAAAGTTAATACGGAAGTTTGCTAATCTGCTTCAGCCAGAGAAGTTCCTGATCTTCCACATCATCCACCTGTTGAACAACGAGCTTCATGGCGTTTATCTGCTTTTCGGTCTCTCCCATCCGTTTCTGCAAAGCTACAAGCTCCATGAGTGCCTCTTCCAGCTCTCTCGTAGCTGCTTTTATGACCATCATGCAATTTGCTTTTACAGACTTGAGTGTGGAATGCATTTCTGCTATCTTTTCAACTTCAGACATCTTCCCTAATGGCTGTTTTAGC
The DNA here is from genome assembly GCA_948192965.1 of Dalechampia spathulata. Taxonomy (NCBI): domain Eukaryota; kingdom Viridiplantae; phylum Streptophyta; class Magnoliopsida; order Malpighiales; family Euphorbiaceae; genus Dalechampia; species Dalechampia spathulata. The sequence continues at coordinate 34,432 of CANYBF011069506.1, forward strand.
CGCGAAAGCTTAAGATCTGCACCTTCCGAGCCCTTCATTTCATTTTTCAGAACTTCAATCTCGGATGGAGCAAGAGGAGTGCTCGAAGTTTGCAGTCTTCCAACAATATCAGAAACGATTTCGAGCAAACCTCCCCTCAGTTTCGAAGACTTGTATTTACAGTAAGCAGCAAGATCACCGTACTTGGCAAATATGGCAGTCAATATAGGGGCCATTGCGGTCTTGACTTCGTACCCTTGCACTAATGTCACATCAGTCTGTCCACTATTGGCCAGAAGTGCATCTTCAGATGCTTGGGATCGTATTTCGTGGTCCAAGCGTGTCTTGGCAGAAGCTGGTTGCTGCATAAAGCTGCAAGAAGTTGTTTGTAAAGCAGCAGCAATTATACCAAAACACAGCCAAAAACACAAAAATAAAAGTGGCTGATGTCTAACTTGTGGATTACAAGCTTCTCTAAGCATAATTGAATAACAGCAGATTCAAAACTCCTAAATGCTGAAAACGTGCAGACGAACTCGGACATCAAGTCATTAATAAGTTAATGTCAAAAAAAAAAAAAAATCATCAATAAGCTATAAGAATTTCCCAGGGAAAGCAATAGCTATACAAGAATCACAACGTTACATGGCATACCAACAAGTTACAATGCAAAAACACTTTTCCCTGTTATTTCTTACAAAAGAAAAGCATACTAGTTAGTCAAGGACAGATCGCCAGTAACGCATAAAAACGGTCAATACATCAAAAAGTTCTCAATATTTTTGTTCAGATTGAATAAATCAATCATCTTAGAATGAGGCTATCTGTTGTGTTGGCTGCATAAGTGAACCTACCATAAAACTAACATCAACTATTAAGCAAGTACTAGGAGCAACTCAGGATAAGCTACAGGATGAACCATGGATTGGTCAGAGAATTTGAACAAATTTAGATAGTGAACTTACGCATTATGTGAGCCAGATCCCACAATGTCCTCAAACTGTCCCTGTTAAAACATATCATGTTACTTGAGAAGTAAATCGTAAATGCATCCATTGAAGAACCAGCACAATATCCAAGTGTGATTAAAAGATTCAGTTAAATCAGCAGAAACATCATATTACATGGAAGGGTAGAAAAATAAATTATCAACTACCTAATTTCATGAAGTTGACGGTATTTCATTGTGATAACAAGCAGATCGCCATATGATGCATGCTTAATGAACTCGTTTTCAATGTCTGCTACGTGCCAAAAAGGCTAACATCTTTACAATCGGAGCATGATTCAAGTGGTGTATAGAACATGAAAAACAAATAGGAAGTACTATAGAAATATAAAAATTCCACAAGGAAATACATAGATAAATACCCTTTATATAAACGGGATCATAAAAGAGAAAATAGGAAACCACAATCTTGTTGTACCTTGTCTTCAGTTTCTTCAAGTTTAGCATTTTCAGATGTAATTTTTCCCTTGGTCTTCTCTTCACCAAAACACCGGATAGTTGGCGTATCATCATTAATCTGTTTGAGCAAGGATCAATGTAAAATCACACAAAACTCGAGTCAATTGATTGTCCATGGATCATCTATATAAACAAATAATTGTTACTTATAAATGATGTAGCCTTTGTAGTTTGACATTTTGTTATAATGCCAAACAAGCAGGAACCCTTATTGTTAACCGAGAATAACATATGAACAATAAGTGCTCACCAAAAGTTCCTCAGAACGTTGGGAATCAAAAGACTTGAGGTTCTTCTTTTCTTTCTCACAAATAGAAACAACTACTTCATCATAATTATCCATGGAAAATCCTAAGTTTTTTACTGCTCTCAAAATATACGGTCCAATCTTTGTGGAACAGTTTTCAATAACTTCTTTTCCCACCTTCCGGGAAGCTGTGGCAAAGTTCTGAAGAAGGAACATGAAAAGGAAACAAAGCTCTAAATTAGGGCCATCCTTAAAATTAAATAGGAATTCATGATTGCTCAAGGAAAAATAATTGTTACCTGGTTTTCCTTTCTCACACAACCTAAAAGGGGAATGACAATCTCTGAAGAAATATCATCACTTTCCGATATCACAATGGTCATTATTGTCACCATGGAAGTTGATACATCATCTGAGTTGTTAGACCTTAAAAGGAAAAGGAAATTATCAAACACTTAGGAAATATAGACCGATCATCTGCTACATGTAATCATTGAAGTTAGAAGCATATAAGAAATCTGAAAAACGAAACAAAAGAATAAGAGTTTCTGATTTTCATGGCATTTCTTTTTGCCCATCATCAACGAGACACTTTAACAAATTTCAGTCGGGAACGCTTGTTATCACCAACCAGTGAGTTAAAACTTCAGGAGACAAAGGTGCAAAACCACCCATCATATTAATGTACTTACCTTGTGATCATCAAAAAAAGTCCAAACATCTCATTAATCAAAGCATCACAATCAAGGTCCATCATCAGAACAACTGCCCTTGTCTTTGCAATCGTTTCAAGGATCGAAACCACTTTCAAATAACAACAGCTCGACAAATGTGTGAGTTTATAGAACGTAACCACTATCAGATGAAATATTTCCTGTGCACAACCAAGAGACTTAAATAAGCATTTACAAGCTACTATAAAAGCATAACTTGAAGAACAAACAAAAAAGAACTTATATATAACTTCAGAATCTTAAATATATTAAAATCACCTTCATGTTTTCATCACCGTAAGGTGATTCTGGAGCTGTTATTCTTATAAACTCCGTAAGGCAAGCAGCAACATGAATTTTCACATCTGCATCTCTATGTCTCAGAAGTTTATCAGAAACCAAAACGATTCTCAAAGGTGAAAGGGCAGCAACCATTGATCCATTTGGTTTTTGATTCACCTTTGATAGAGATGCCTCAGCTTTCTAAAAGAGATAACCAGAAAGAAGAAGACAGGAGAGAATATCAACATTAATTTCAATATAATGAACAAAATACTAACGGCAATTGCATTTCATCACTAATGTATGCATTATCCAGAGGAGACGCTTCATAATTCACAAACAATGGAAAGGCCAAATCTTTAAATAGGATTAAAAATCTTAATCAACAACTACAATATACTCTGAATTACCGGTTTTGGTCTGCCATTCTACCACTTGAAGATCAAACATTTTGTGCCATGAACATTAAATGTAAAAATGCATTTAAGATTCATTTACAGCAATCTTGATCTCATTTTCTTTTCTTCATTTTGTTCATTCATCAGCGGTTATATTCAAAGAAATGCCAATTAGAATAAGCAACAAACAACATGAATTTACAAGAAACCACAAGTGGGTTCTCTTTACATCAAGAAAAATTAAGCAAAAAACAAGGAAAGAACAGTTCTTTGTCTTTCAATTTCCAAATCTACACAAACCCACCAAGCCCTCAAAAAGGAAAAGAAAAGACAACACTTTCACAAAGCAGAATTTAAATAAGATAAACAAGAACCAAATGAAAATGAAATAAATAAATAAATAAATAACAAAAAGATAATTAAAATATAACACTGTACAGACGAAGACATGCCATTAAACAATAAAAGAGAAAACATGTGCATATTTATATAAATATATATAAAGAAACGAGAAATGCTTACGTCAAGAATGGAGAGAAGTTCATCAACGGCAAATGGTGGATTAGAGAGCTTATGCGCATCTTCAATCAGTCTATCTTCGATCAGCCTATCTTCAAGCTCGTTTCCCGCCATTTTTATTTCGTTTCAACAAGGAACAGAAACAAAACCAAAACCCAGAAGAAAAAGCTTCCGAAAGAGACAGAGGAATCCTAAGAAATTCGAAAAAAGAAAAGATTGGAATTTGCAGGAACAGTTCGATGGAATTGTTGGCAAAATCCAAACAGTGAAATTGAAGTGTGGATTGGCCTTTGGAATTGAAGTTGAACACTTGTCGTCAAATTACATTTAACCAAATCAACATGATTTTTAATAATATTTTCCGCCTTTTCTTTCTTTGAGTTCAAGTAATTAATTAATTAATACTTAAATAAAAAATCAATCTTAGAAAATAATTTTCCAAAATTCAAAATCAATAAAAAAAATGTCTAAAATTGATAAATTAAAGAATAAAAATCACACAAATTTGAAAAAAGTCCAAAAATTATTATATAATTAATATTGGATTATTTAATTTTATTAATAATTAAATTATAAAAATAAAAAAATTAATGATATTTATCTTATAACAATGAATAATTAAAGGACATGATTAAAAAATTCACAAAAAATTATAGTCATATAATAAAAATGATTTATAAATTAAAATAAATAAATAATACAAAAAATATTATTATGATATATAAATTTGATAGATATTTACTTGATATGAATTTGATAGTAATTTATTCTCCAAAAAATTATAATCCTTTGTAGAATTTTGCAATTAAATATTTTTCAAAAATATTTATTTATTTATTTAATGTTTAATATTGTAATTGAGTATCTTCTAATATGTAATTGACTTGGAAAATATAATTTATTTCTTAATTTATTGATAATAATATGAATACTTATTACAATATTTAATTTTCTCAGCCATTTCCTTATATTAATTTTCTAAATAAAATAAAACAAAATAAATCTTTTATTTATATTTTCTTACCTGTATAGGTAAAAATAAAGAACTATTTTATTTATTTATTTATTTATTTATTTAATATACCTAGTTTAAATATTTAAAATAATAACATAAATTAGATGAGATATGCATGAGCTATATGAAATTAGATTTAATAGAAATTTCTTTAATGAATTTTATTTAATAAAAGAGTCATGATTAAATTAGATAATAACCAGCATAATACTTGTTAATCAGTTTATTAACAAACCTATAACTTAATTTTTTTTATTTAAATAATAATAATTTAATTATAAATATATAATTTATATATTTATAAGTATATAAATACAATAAATATAAAAATACAGATTCAAATTTAATATTTGTGTAAAATCATAAATATAAACCTTTTATTTTTAAATAAAATAACATATATATTATAATTTAAATTTATTAAATTTATTATATCCTAAATTAAATTAAAGTAACATATAAATAAAATTTTCGATGATATTATATTCAGAGGGAGGTGAGAATTATGCTATCTATTTATTATTATTATTATTATTAATATATATTTTTGTATCAGTTATATATGATATAAATTATAATAATATTAAAAAATAGGTAAGAAAATAAGTTTTTATCATGCTTCAGTGCATCTTTAAGCTTATATACCATTCTGAATATCAGTTTCATGACAGACCTCAATCCAACGGTAACAATCTGACGGATTACTTCCGATTTCCATGTAATAGAAGGATGATCCTAGTAAGAGCCAACTTTGACACATAACATGTTTCTGCACCAAAACCCTCTCTGCTTTATTCTAATCTTTCTATTCTTATTATTATATTATGATCACTACAAATCTGTAAATGATACTAGATTATCTCCGGCTTCCCTTCCTAAGTTATCACCGCTTATCGGTCGACTTCTTCTGCAGCACGTTGGGGTAACTGCATGTTTACTATGTCTTCTCTTGGCAGATTAGGTACTGATCCTGCTCCGGTTTCGTTAGCCCCCATATGTCGGTTTTCAGGTGTTGTTAGCGCCAGAAGATGTGAAGTTTTCGTGTTTTTGCGGAAAACCAAGTATGCAATAGCTGCCAAGTACAATGCCATACCTCCAAACCCGAATATCCCGAGAAAGATGGTCGCCACGAGTTTTAAGTGGCTGTGTAAGAGAATCTTGATGAAGCCTGATACCAGGTAGTATAAGTTTATTGACATGATCAACGAACCAATGACCCAGGTGATAGATGTAATCTGTCAAGTTGGATGGAAAGTGATGAGGGAGTGTAAAATAGTAGAGTGAATCGAGTTCAAGTTTTTGATCGTTCAAGATGCAAGCTTATGAAATTTAAGAACGTCATCGAACACAGAATAAGACATTATCAGAATTAGTTTCATACCGTCAATGAGTTGACATATACACCCATCTTGGTTTTGCAGCTGGTGAACTTAAGAAGCGGAATGAGAGCGAAAGGAAGCTCGAATGAAAGGATCATCTGCAACACTTGAAATTACTGATGTTTAATCCCTGCAAGATATAGCACAATATCTGCAAAACAAGGGGAATGGAAAGATCAAGTGCAGAGATCTTACCGATGCAATGATAATTAGCTTTCCAGCCCCCGCCGAGCCTCCAACCAGTGCAACGATCAAACTCGGTATGATTGCCAAGCATCGTGTTAGAAAGTTTCGCATCCATGGTACTAACCGCAGATCCAAGAAACCCTGGAATGTGAAATATACTGAGAAGAAACATAGATTGCCTTATTTTTTTCATATTTTTGGGGCGGGATTGAGTTATAAAAAGATCATTTCAGAATTATAATAAAGAAGTACTCCATAGCTTAGCAGTAACAAGATGAACTAGAAAAATGTTCCGATATGAATTCGAAGGCCGCCAGAAAATCATACTAGGGTCAAATTAGCTAATTCAAGTCGAGCAATTTTTGTGCTTCAATTTTAAGACGAAACAATCATATAAGAGCCATTGGCAAGTGTACCTGCATGACATACTGCCCGGCGTACGTTCCTGTTATGGTAGAACTCTGGCCTGATGCCAGCAAAGCTATTGCAAAAAGTTTTGAACTCCAACTGCCTAAAACATTCTATAAACCAAGAAAGCTGTCATCAGGAAGCAGGTATAAAATATAAGGAATGCATTTAGGATGAAAAATAAATAATTGGAACATGTGATGTACCGACTGGCATTGTCTACTACGAAAGAAATTATATAAGACATAATCGGGTACTTGTAAAAGTGCAGCTGGTTGCTTACTTTAAGCAGAAAAGAAGCCTTGTTCAAGTCCAAGTCCTCACAGTTTGATTGATCTTCAGGGTCTAAATTTGGGGAATTGCAAACAGTACCACTCACGGATATTACAGAAACATTAATGAGAAAGGCGATTGAGAGAGCAAAGCCGCTTTCTATCAAGTAAAATCGGCAAGCCTCCTGTTAACAAAAATCGAGCCAGTTGATGACAAATCTACATTGAATAAGATCATCACATGAAACATTCATGTTTCGAGATCTTCTCAGGGATTTTTTTTTGCAACTCATTATATCACGGACAGATCAAGGTTAGAATGTTACAATCAATGTTAAACACAAGCTAGTCAGGATCATACCTTGATACCATGAACAGATCTAGGGATTTTCCTGGAAAGCACCAATGCAGAATGGAGAAAGAGATTGTGCCTAAATGAGGATCATAAAAGCCACAGCGTTTTCAGAATATTTTCAAACGGAACAAACATTATTTGGAAGATATAATAGGATAGAACCATACGGCATAACCATGGCGCCAAAAAGCGAAATTGCAAGTCCCGTGGCACCGTTTCCCTTAAGTTGGGGAACAAACAGCCCCTTCAGAACTTCAGACGCCACTGGCTTTGCATAACCAAGCTCCGCAAAGAAGCATCCAGCCATTGTAAACACAAGAAAAGCAATTAAGAATTCAAGCTTCCGCACCTGTGAATTGAAACCACAAGTTCAGAAACTGAAATGCATAATTCTATGAAACGTGGAACAGTGCTGGCAAAGCTTATAAACTGTAAATTTTTACAAATCTTAACGGTTCCAGAATACATGACGTAGGAAGGAAAAAAAAATCATACACCATATTGCTGTAGTGCTAGAAGTATTAACGTGCTAAGCCCCGTCAGAAGAACACCGATCCAAACTGGTATTTTGAAGAGCATGTTCAATGCAAAGGCTGTCCCAATCACTGAAATCAAACGAAAGTCGGTCAGGCTACAAACATTGGCACCAAAAAGAACAGTTTGCAGCATCACAGATCACATTGATGGTTTGGTCATATCATCTGCAAAGTTTTTCACATGTACTGACAAATAATCAGCATGAGATACGGGAATAAACTACTGAAAAACATTGATGGCGTACAATTTGAAGACTAATTGTATAGTTAGAAACATCAAGGAATGCTCAAATCGTACCTTCAGGAATATCACACGCAACAATAGCAATTTCAGCAAGAACCCAAAGGATGAAGTTTGGCACCTTAGGGTATTCAGACCTGCAGTGTTCAGCTAAATGCTTTCCTATCATCACGTATCAAAACAGAGGCAAAAATACCGAAATTAATAGATACGTACTATGAGCAGAACAAGAAAACGTAATAGAATTGCAGATTTTAGATGTTCATGTACCAGTAACAACTCCCAAATTGGCCGCAAGAGATTGAATAACAAGAGCAGCACAGGAAGCCACTAATATGACCCAGAGTAACTGAGAAGCACATAAAATTTCCTTCAGGAATAGTAAGAAAGCTAACAATTACTAACTATTTTATTTTATTACACTTCATTGGCCGAAAAAATAGACTTTATTGGTCAAGTGTTAAACAAATTTCCACAATGTTCAAGCCTGTAGTTTTGTTGGAGACCAGTAAACAATCCAAATTACATCATCAAGTTCCAATTTTATCATCGTAGACATCTTCAAACACTATAAAAACAGTTGACAGTTCACAAAGCTGATCAGGATCATCGTGATTAGCATACTGTTGGCAGCTTTTCATGCTGCAAAAAGTTTAACTCCTAATCTAATGAAGAAAACCTGAGACGATAAGAGAAGAGAAAACCACTACGTTAAGGAAAAACAGAGACATACCCCATACTTGTAATGTGCTCCTGATTGGAGATCAGTTTCAACTGCAGATTGACAGAGAACATTCAGTGGATAAAATTATTAGCAGATATATTTATGTCATAGCACAAAAATAATTGGAAATATGGCCTCACAATTTCCAGGATCAATATATGCAATAGAAACAAGGAACCCAGGACCCATATATGCAAACAGGTTTTTCCAGCTTGTCCTCTGCATAAAAACAATGGAAATTACTTCGATCAAGTATTCTCTTATTAAAAGAAAAATATGCAGATATTATGCAACAAAAAGCTGACAAATTCACATTAGTTAACTAAATCGAGCAAAGAATGTGAGATGGAAATGTTTAGAAGCCGAATGCATGAATTAAAAACCATTATTTGGATTGATCGATGATAAATGACACAACCTTTGAAGTAAACAATTAAGCAAATAAAAGGAATTCATAAAATATTTGGTGAATTCTTATCGCTCTTGACATCAATGAATTACTTCCAGTTCCAACTGATACCCTCCTTTAATGTTGTGCAACAGCATGGTAACTTCATTTGCTACTTCAAAATATAAGTTCACGAAAAATGCAAATTTCCTCAAATAGATGAATTTGTTTTCCGTTTTGCAGAACCAGTTCACATATCATATACCAAAGATCCAGTATCTGGAATCAGAATAGGCATCATTTCAAGCTATGTCTCATTAATAGCATCTCAAATTAGAAAGTTATCTTTTACCCTCCACCACATTCAAACTTTCAAATTAATCATAAAAAAGAAAGTTATTTTACGTTGACATAAGCTGTCTGTACGAATGCTAGAACAAAAGGAAACAAAAAGTATTGTCATGATCAAAGAACAATTTCCATTACCCTTCTTAAAAGACTTGTTCTTCACATTCATGTTCTAATCTTATCCAGCCAACAAAAGTTTTTGATTTATTCAAGTAGTATTATTAGATATGTTGCCATTCTGTAAAGATTTCTTGAGACTGATATCAACTGGTTCTCTTTTTTCTGCTACAATCTAAAAGGCTCGACGGCCATGGAAGCTTCCCGAGTGTAATGCATCAACAAGCTATAGAATTCTGGAAGAATTCATCGCATCTTCGTGCAGGGGAAAATACAGCTATGAATATAAATTACAATTCTCAACCTGACTTCAGAAATTACAGAAGAATAGCCAACAACTTTAGTTTGTGCTAGTAGGATTAAGTTCAAATCTTATCCTGTTTCAAAAACTAAGCTTCAAGTCGCAAGAATCACAGCAAGAAACATAGAATCACATTAAGTCAAGTAATGAACAGAACTTGGCAACTACTGAAATTTGATAGTCTCTCTCGAGTCAATAAAGTCAAAGATTATGCAAGCGACAAGAGACTGAAAGTTCAATCAGGGACTTTTTTATAACAAAAGACAGACATCAAAATTGACTTTGAAAGCAGTAAGTTGGAGTAGATAAATGTTCTCAGCCACTCTTATTTAAACAGCCCAAGAAGCAAAGTTTGTTTCTGATTCTTATTGGAAGATAAAATAATCAAAAACTAAAACAAATCTCAAGCTTAAACTTAGCTTGATCAACTACTAAAGAATAATATTGAAAACCTGATAAATAAGCCTAAGAAAGTGAAAACTGAGACATTAAATCAAAACAAAAGGAAAGGAAAAAGCGAACAAAAATGAAATGTGAAACATAATCATGGTGTAATAGCCGAACAATCTTCTTCTCTTTTATGTAATTGATCTTTGAGTTTGTTTAAGCTAAAACGATTATAATAAATAATGTCGTGAACCCAGAAGGATGGAGAGAAATTGAGGAAAAAACGAAAGGTGAGAGAGATTTGATTTACATCAGGAACAACGATTTGCTCGGAAGATTCAGAATTGTCAATAAGTGGTGCATTGGAAAAACTTCTATTTCCAGTACTTGCAATGAACTGTGGTTGCCCAGCTGATGATGATGACGGCGCCATTTCTCTTCCTTTCCTCTGCTATAAAACGACAACACCACCAAAACACCAAAGAGAAACAAAAAGAATTTGAGTGATATATGGGCAAAGATCCAAACTTTATGATAAAAAAACACGAAAGAAACAAAACCCAGAAACATGAGAAGAGAAAGAAGAACATTGAAGAATCCAAAACCTTTGTTTCTGAAACTTTCGACAAGAACAAATGAAATCAAGAAGAAAGGAGCAGACTTTCTATGGCTAACTCTTCCTTGCACCCGAAAGCTCACCTAAGGGAATTTGTTTTTAACGAAAAAGGGGGGCGGGATCATTGCAGTTTGGATCTGTCAGTTAGAAAATAATATATGCTGCGAGTTCCCACTTCCCATGCAACATATCTAATGAATTTGTAGCTAAATGCCAAATCCTTTCACTTCCCGTTCCAAAAAAAAACAAAAAACCTTTTATTTCTCCAAATACGGCCGTGAAGTGATTGAATTGAACCGAATTTGGCTCTATTTTTCACCTATTTCTCCCCCCTTTATTAGTTTTCACAGAGAAAAATTATGATTATCGATTCAACAGTTGGCTTCAACGTTACCATCGATATCGTATTCAATATATATTATAATTACATTTGAATTTTTAATATGATTAATTATTTAAATATAATTATATATATTCATAAATATAATTATTTAAGTAAGTTTTTATTTTAAATAATATTTTGATTTAATTAAATTTATTTGGATTGCATTACCATATCAATTTAAAATTATTATAAGCTTAAAATATTAATTTAATTAATAAATTAGGTTAATTCATAAGTTTCTTAAAATGTCAAGTACTTATTCTTATCAAAAAACTTACCATAAATCTTAGACTGTATATAGGTATGAATCGTTAAATATGGAAATTATTAAATATTTTAATATTTCAAATAAAAATATCAAAAAAGATTTAAAAAAAGTTAAAATTTTTATATTAATATTATCTTCATATTAATCTTATGTTTAATTGTAAATTTCAACAAAATTTATATTTTTTAATTTATTATCTAAAAATTAAATATTTAAATAAATTTATTGAATATTATTCAAATAAAAGATAAAAAAAAGTAAATTTTTATGATAATTTTATCTATATATCAAATATATGCTTTTTATATTTTTTAATGTCATCGTAGGGTCGGATATTTTTTATGATAATATAATATAATATAATTAATTATTAATACTGACTGATTTTATCAATTCACAATAAATAAATGTTCCCGTAAATATCTCTACCAATGCCACAAAAGTAGCTTGAAATGAGGAATACTACAATACACATGCATCCAATTTAGTTTATTATTATTATTATTATTATTATTATTAAGTAATTTACGTTTTTAATTAAAATATGTAATTATTTTTTTATTTATCTTATATTTAAAAAATATAACATTTTTGTAGATTGATAATGGGGTTTAAATGCTAAAAAAATTATGTAAAGATAAAATATTTTTGAAAGAAATTACTTTAATTTTTAGAATTCTATAGAGATTGTTTTATTTTAAAATTTGAATTAAATATTTAAACTGATATATAAATATTAATAATAGTTTCAAAAATATGTCAAATTTTATAAAAATATTTAAGCATTATTTTTGATGATTTATTGTTTGATCCCATCTACATATTTACGATTTTTCTTATTTTATTAAATTTTTAACTATTTATAATTATTAAATAATAAATTTTTTAAATTTTAATGTTAAGAGGAAGATGGAGGATTTGTCGTTACATGGGAAATGGGGATATGATTCTTTAAAAGGAAACAGAAGGAAAAAGGGCAAAAAGGTAGGATCGGATGGGAGACGAGCATGTTCGATATGGAATGTTGGTGGTGGCGATCATGGAAGAACCCATTGACTTTTTGCTTAAACTATAGGCATTTGGCAGTAAGAATGGGCCCTTTTCCTGTATTTTGTTCTACTGCCATGATTCTCTCAATCCTCTGGTTTTAATTTCCTTCTTTTCTCCTTTTACTAGTCATTCAACCTTTTCTTGTTCTTTCATTGTCTCCAGATCTGATCACACTCATCAACCGTCGGCTCGGATTCGGAAACCATAAAACTAAACCGTGCAGAGGACAGTTCTGATCAAGTTCAAGACCATCCCTTTCCGGTTCAAATTGGTTTCAGTTTTGAATCCATTTATTAAAAAACAATAATAAAAACCTTGAAAAAAGATAATTGAATTATAAATATCATATATAATATAAAATATGAAAATTACAAAGATTGTGGATAAATATCTATTAAAAATATACGGCTACGAGTGGGGGGAATCGAAATTTTTATAATATCATTAATATTTAACCAATTGAAAAATAAATATGTTAATCGATCAAAAAAATCTTAACTGAACTAAATCGATCGAAATAATATTCGGTTGAAATAATATTCGGTTGATTTGGTTATTAACCGTTTAACCAAAATTAAAAATAATAAGAAAAAAATTATATTATATTTTTTATTTAACCTCGTAAATAATATATATCATAAACAGGTAATTTATCAAAAATTATGATGAATTAACAATCTTTAGATAAATTTAATTGATAATATTAATTTATTTTTTAAAAAATAAAATATTTTAAATGCATATAAAATAATATATATTACTATACAATCAATTTAATTAATTCAATTAACTTATTAAAAATAATTAAATTAAACTGATTATTCAAAATTTTAAATATCATTAAGCATGAATTTGTTAACCATTTTATACTCACCCCTAATTACAACAATTTCTGCTTCCTAGAGAGAATAAAAATTATTGAAAACTATATAATATATAATAAAAAGAAAAAGAAAAATAATTGAACTTAGTTAATCATGTCATGTCATGGAAAGGGTAACCATGATACTTATCTTCAAGATTAAAGGCAGACTTCCCCCTCTAAAGTTTCACTTTATATTCAATTAATCTATAAATTAATTCATCTTTCAATTAATTTAATCATGATCTACAAGTTAATTTTATTTAAATTTGTTTAAAAGAATTTAAATTTTATAAATTATATAAAATATATAAAATTTAAATTTATGAGTTTTTAAAATTATTTAAATTTAATGAAATTTGATGTAAAAATGAATATATTTAAAGGAAATTGATAGATTGATTTATTTATTTTGTATAAATTTTTCAAACCAACTAATTAGATGAATAATAAATTAGAAAATTTTTAATCATGAACTTATCAATAATATTATTAATTTTCATTAAGTATTTATAATTAATATATAATTATTAATATGTAAATAGTATGTGAAATTTAATAATATATATATATATATATATGCATGCGATTCTGTATAGAACAGGATTACTAATTATGCCTGCATGGGCGTAACTCAGTTGGTACTCAGGTGTTAGATTTAGTACCAAGGATTCAAAGTTCGAATCTTAACAGCCGTAATGTGGAAATTACATCCTTTGGATGGGCTTTTCGTGGATACTGAGTACTTAAACCTCCTATCTAGGAGGTTGTTGAGTACCGTAATTTATCCCTCAAAAACTGTTAACAACTGTTTAAGCTCGGATGTGGGAGTCCTTAGTGAGGGTTTCACCTTTAGGTACCAAGGATTACTAATTATGAAATACAGCTCAAGGACACGTGTACTCGAGAGAGTTAAGATTCCGAGGGACAAATTTTATGACATATAAAAATCGGATAAAATATAAAAAGGAATAAACTATTTAAAAATTCGTGAGATTCTGCCTATAAACGTCAAGTTCTAAGTGTATTATTATTTTTTAATAAAAAGCTAAAGCAAAATTGGATGGTTCTTAGGTCTCACTAACCAAGTGGCATGAGGACTTTGTCTTTAGTAGTAATTTTTAATTCAGAATAAATTCGTATTAAATTAATAATTTTTGACACCGACCATATAAATATAAAATAAAAAATATATATTTCAATTATTGATAATTGGGTTTAAACCATCTTAGGCTGACATAAAAAATATATATTTCATCTTGATTTTTTTAAATTAATTTTTATTAGATATAATTATCGATGTGTAATAAATATTTATTTTTTTAAAAATAAAGTTTGAATATATTTGAAAGCGTAGTTATTCTCTGTTGATGATTTTCTGTAGATAAAGGTTTTAAAAGATGGATGCTGTGTGGTGTTATTCTCTGTTGATGGAAAGGCTGCTTTAATGAGATATGCTGCCGCTAATAACCATCCAAAATGCATGCTTTCCACATCACACTACTACAATAATTTAAAAACACTCTTTAAAACTGGACATCATTGGCAAATTTTATTGAAGAAATGTCCAATATTCCCTGCCAAACTGCATTTGCAACCTGTAAGTTTCTAGCTTTTCCTTGAGGCTTGACAGGATTACAAGTCGTATGCAATATATGCGCAAAAGGGAGAATCTTTTGCTTCCAATTCGTAGCACAAGTTGGAAATTTTGTAGGATCAGTAGCTGCATACACCCTGTTCAGGACTAAAGGCAAAAGTACTTCTATCATTTTGTGAGCAACTTTCATTCTTTGAGGAAGATCCCTAGTCACCTTCGTCCTGATAATTCCAGAAAGCCAGCAGGTTTTTCTGCAAAATGTTTCTGAACATAATCTGTGCAAGTGTACTACTTGCGTATGCCTTTGTACTAGTAAATTTTTGTATCTTCAGGATGAAAATTCATGTCGTTTGCGTTGATAAATCCCATGGAATGCATGGCAGAATTTACATTAACAATCTGCTCGGTGACCCTCTTAGCAAAGATGGCAAAAGCAATATAGAAAGCAATGTCGGAGCAAAATAATCGACTTGCATTCGAGTTTCATACCCATCTTTGGAAATTTTCTGATGCTTTTCTTAATGAGAATATTCACAGGCTTCAAACTAGAGAGCTCCATTTCTCTGCGAATATCACGAGAGTTCAGAGATAGAAGATTACGCTCCACGACATCGATCCTGAGTGTGGATGTACTACGCCATTCATCCTGAAAATCGTCTTGCCATTTCCGGATTAATTCTAGGCTGAAGATATATTCCTGACGGCCATAACAACATGTCCTCCATAAAATGCCAATTGCTTAGTGATTTCAAATCCAATGCCACATGTAGATCCGGTCGCAATACAATTATTATCCAGACGAGGTAAGGGTAAATGGATTTTTGAGATGCCAAGCGCAAACCTTTCTGGAATAACATTTCATACACAACATAACTCCATCCACCATGGCCTTCTAAAAAATTGTATGATTTTATAGATCTGATTGATTCTCTAAAAATATGTAGATTTTATCATCATATTGATTAATTTTAATATTAACCCAACATACAACTCCAGATTTCTTCTATTATTATGCAACAAATCAACAAAAAAAACATGATTTAATTAATTCCCTTATTCTGTCGTTCAATATTTGAACCTGATAATCAAAATCTACCGAGAAAAAGAAAACGGTCACTTCGTAAAATACAACGAAAGGGCATGCCTCGTGCAAAGGCAAGCACATTGCAGCCTTTCTGAATCTGATTCAAATGGTTTAGCAGAAAAACTTGCCACAATTGCTCAAACATTCTTGAGACTAATTCATGTCATTTAACTTGTAATACAGCCGACAATGATCATAGTTCACTATGTGTTTTTGCAGCGTCATACGCACATTCTGAAACAAGCTTCTAACAAATTACTTGTTTCAGGGTGTTATAAAAGATGAATCGAATACAAACAGAGACACCTTATTAATGAATGTTTTTAAGAACAATGTGCTTCTGCCACTACAAACAGCTAATTAGAATGTAAATGAAGCAGTATTTAAGCAGCAATAAGTCAGAAACAGTACCTTCAAAAAGTGCCCATCATTAGCTTTCATCATGATCATTGATAAGCGAAAACCAGTTTGGATCAAGAAAGCAGCTTTGCACGAGTAGTTTGATTCTCTTTGGATTCAACACGAATTATGAACAGGTATCCCAGACACCACAAAACTATGTATTGGAAAGGGACCCAAGATAAACATGCAAGAAGACTCAACATGCTTCCAACATATTGAGGATCTTTTATAACCCCAAATGGAAATTCTGTCACCCAAGGGATGTTCTTCCCGAAGCGTACACCATAGTAAGTGCCGGATTCACCGAGCAATTGGAATACCCTGTAATATTCACATTAGAGAAATAATCAGATATAGATAAAGGCAATGTGATTTATTTGGACCGAAAGCGGCAGAAAACTGGAGAAAACTTCTAAAAATACCAAGAGATTCAGTAAGATACTGCTCCTACAAAGAGACTCAGTAAAATACCAATAGCATAAATATTCACTCCATCAAAGTGACATGATTACAGTCATGAGAAACGTGGCGAATATTTTTAAAATTTCATGGAGAAATGCAAAATCAATCAATAAACAAGACTACAAACTGTATGCTCACTCAGCCATCGGATCACACCAAGCCCTTCAATTTTCAGGGATATAGCATCATCATGTGATCTGGTTAGTCCATTTTTACAAAAATCCTGTTGAACACCTTATTTGCTCATTCTTTCTGCAAGCTGAAGTTTAGAAAACCCTTCTTCCTTCACCCAAACCCTTTGTAAGGTCTTCCAAAACATTTTTATCGTTTTATATATATATATATACACGCACAGGCGCACGCACACACATATATTACACATGCAATTACCAACTGTCTATTCATCATTCCAGACAATATCAGGTCATCTTTCCTACCACCAAGACATTGTTTCACTGTTCATCGAACCAAATACCAGATTCTTAACATCATGGCATAAAGAACGGACCATTAAGCGAATTTATAGAATATGCATTCACTTAACACTGCAAAAGAAGATGTTACCACAATGTGAGTGCCATAAGAAGTCCTCAATTTATTATGATGTGGCTAATACAATTTGCCATAAAAATATAGTACCACATTGTCTTCAAACACACCACTCTGGGGTAGAAAAATAGTTCAGTTCATCTTGCCATTTGTTCTATCCATGTCCTAATACCTAATGCAACAATAGTATTAAAGATTAAACAGTAATTCTGATTATTTCAATAGCATAAAATCTCTCCACACATTGCCTTATCTCTATGGAAAAATTAGTGATGGGAACGTCTAATAATGCATATGGAAGTGGTTCAATCCCTAAACAGCAAGCAAACTTCAAATAAAATCTACAAGCTGAATAGCTACAGTTCATATGGCATTAATGGTGGAAATCTACAAGGAAACGTTAAAAAGGAAAGCTTTTGATTGCCCAAAAGTTCAGTTGTAAGCTTTATGAAGATGTTCATATCAAGAATGTAGCCTGAAACAAATCATGGGGTAGTTCACTTCACATTGGAAGACAAAGAAATCACTCTTCATATTGAGCTTAATACCTTAAAAATCATTGACAAGGCAAAAATAATTACTTTAATGACTGACCTGAAGTTGAGAAACTGACCGAACCCAAAGAGAGGCCAGAAGTAGATAGGAGGAGGCCAAGAGAAAGAAGAAACTGAGAAAAGAGAAATGAACTGAAGGAGTTTCAAGAAATGAGAAACGTAGGCCATAACTTTACATGGGTCATTTCCTTTGCCACAAAGATTAACCCATGATTGTGGGTTTGTCCATAGCCAATAATAGAATGGAAATGGAAGGACAACTCCTATTGCTGCTAAAATTCCCATCCTTTTTCCTTGCTTTTCCCTGGAATTTTCTCGGAAAAGTTTCAATTTTTCTCTCCAAATGGCTAATGGAAACGCCTCTTCGGCTGATGGGAATAATCTCGGAGATGATAGCCTTTGTGGGTGGGCTGGATTTAGATTCTTCAAACCTGGATTACGAACTCGACACATTTGACCCTTTGAGCCTTTTTTTTCAAACTCAAAACTAAGAATTTAATCTTTAATTTTATGTATGATTTAAAATTTTTTGTATTATAATTGTTTAATAATATAAAAGTATTTTTAATAAAAGAAATTGAAATATAAACGACTTAAAATAATAATTCAAAATTTTTATTCCTACATGATATATTTTTTTCGGCATTCATTGTTGGCACCAAAGACTTGAACATGCTTCACTTATATGAGCACAAACCCATCATGGTCATGGTTGTAAGCAACCTCTTGATCATTTCATTAATGATGTGATAGCTTGGAAAGTTTGAAAATAAAATGATTCTACATAAATCAAAATTCAACATACTTACATGCCCAATTAGTAGAAGTGATGCACTACTCTATTCAATATTTATAGACATCATTTCATGTTTGTTACGATGTGTACTCTAAATCTATTCCTTCATCAAAACCAAACCAATTCGTTAATTATTCTGCGCCAAAGTCAGGTTCCGGGGGCTTCGGCATTGTTAGCAAGCCTGTGTTGTCGTTCATGCTGCGGAGCCTGTGTCCCCTTAGAGCATTGGCTGCAAACCGAGATGCTAGGAGTGTTGCGCCTAATCTGGAATAACTATTCATTCTCTCAACGAACGGTTCTTGATCATCATATTCTTCTGCTTCTTCTTCCTCTAGCATTCGGAGTTCTGCTACTTTTCTCCTGGCGTATCGCCTCCAGGAAGCTTGTATTAGGCAAGCAGCCCAAGTCCTCCATTGTTGTGAGTAGAATCGGAAAGTATGTTGAACCTGTCTACTGTGAAGACGCCTAAATTGACTTGCCACGAATTTAAGTTCCTCAGCTTCCAAGGCAAATGCCTCTACCTCTGTTAAGGCATTGACTGTCCGAGTTGATGATGGTAAACTAGCACCAGCTTTTGGGTCTAATGCCCAAGTTAGAAGCTCTTCTCCACAAAAGTCCCCTTCTTTCAAGAATCCCCTGTTGAAAAATCCACTCCTTCCACCGTCTGTCGTCACACTCTCCAATCGACCACGAATGATAAATAACATCTCGTTGACAGGATCGCCTTCCCGAACAATGTATGTTTGTTCTGTGTATAAACTTGGCTTCAACCTTTCACAAATGGCGTCAAGTAATCTTTCATCCATATTGGCAAATAAAGGAACCTGCCATTGTCAACAGACCAGAAGATTTTCATTGCCAGATAACAATGAGATACATCGAAACAAGAACTTGATACTAGACATACTTACCCTTCTGACTAAATTCAAACAAAGATGTCGCTTGATATCTCTCCTGAGATCTTTCGGTAAATTCTGAACTATCATCTCTTCATCCACCCCACGAGTTTCCAACCATTTGTACTGATCATAGCGTCTGACTCGCTCTCTAAGATCTTGAGGAAGCAAGCGATAATGCATCCATTGCTCCGAATCGCGCCTTTTGATCCTCATCTCCTCTAAACGAATTGTTATGGATGAAAGGTAAGTCTGTTATAGCCAAAAGTGTCAAGAGATCATCATATGTATCAGCTTGAAGTAAATTAACATAAACTTGGAACATTTTTCACAAACCTGCATTTTTCCAATGAGAAGTGCAAAGAGTATTAGACCAGATATGGCTATTGCAATGGAAAACAGAACCTCCAAAGGATAAGTACTGGTCGCAAGACCTTGACCAAGTGTACTGTAGGAAACAGAACACCATTAGAACTTGTAAATTTCTTCATTCGAATGATTTTTACAGAATCCTGATGAAAAGTTTTTGCGGGTAGAAATGATCAACAAACAATAATAATATCCTCAAGCATTCTTAAAATGGAAAATAAAGTGATTTGTATACCTCAAGTTCTGTAAGCCCCACCATAAACAGTAGAAGAATTTAGTGACGAATATCCTGGAGGAAACTATGTCTGATGCCATGGCCTGTGTATAGATTCCGTAATTAAAAGGTGATTTACCCTCATCGACAACATTACAATTTTCTGCAAGTACAGTCTCGCTAACTCGTCGCCATTCATGGAAACGTGGCAATACCCTGTTGCCACAGTACAAGAAATCTATGTGACATTTCTTACTATGAATACAAGCTTTCTGCCAACATGTATCCTTTCGTTCGATGGCCAAGAGGTACCAGAAAGCCCCAGCTATCTGTGAAATTGCATTCCAGGATTGAGCAGACAAATATGATAAGGAACTTTTCATTTGAACCTCTTATTAGAATGAAAAACCAAGCAGTTATACATGAGTGCCTGAAGAAATACTTACATGACTAGCAAGCAGATACCAGAGAAGATAGTAGAAGGCGCCTGCCCAGGCACTTTCAGCAAAAGCACCAGCAGTCTTTTTCAGGTCAGAAGTTAAAGGAACGAATCGGAAAAATCT
Organism: Dalechampia spathulata; assembly: GCA_948192965.1. NCBI lineage: Eukaryota > Viridiplantae > Streptophyta > Magnoliopsida > Malpighiales > Euphorbiaceae > Dalechampia > Dalechampia spathulata. Next base: position 55,362 of record CANYBF011069506.1, read on the forward strand.
TGGTACGTATTGAAGAAAGACGACAATCAGTAGTGCCTGTTTAGTTGCCATAACCTCTGAACCCTTTCTTTTCTGCGTTAGATATTTCCAAATTATCATCTGAAAATCAAGGAATTAAGTAAATCAATCAACCAGAACATAAGATGAACATATAGAAAACCCTGTCAAGCAAATTTTGAACAAGTATGTTGTCTGAAAACCTGTGGTAAAGGTAGAACTGAAAGAAAATCAGGGATGAAATAACGACGTAAATAACGAGCAGCTATCTGTCCAGGATCTATGACAAGCTCACCGCGACCAAAAACTCTTGATGAAGGCGCTATGAAAGCTGTTCGAAACTGAAGAGCCATGCGAAGTAAATAAAAAACATCAAGCATTGTCCGAGCAGCCGTAATGGTCGCTGCTAGTTTTGTATCCATGCCAAGGCAGACCATTTTATAGTTAAAGACAGGAAGATAAAAGAACAAAGGATCAACAGATACAGCCAGAATACAGGAAATGACGAAAAGCCTGTTCCATAGCAAGAGGGACCTATCCTGAGGATCAAATATCATTTTTTCAGAAACTTTAAGATCCTCAGGAAACACAGCACGAGAAACTTCAGTCGTGAGGTGTCGACCAAGTGTTATTAACCCTTCCGACCCTTTCTTCATATCAAACCTGAAAGACTGAGCTGGGTTCTTCCTTCTACGTCCTCTTAGAGAAAACATGTTGAAATTAAATCGGAATTTCTTCGCTCTACTTGTATTAATATTCAGAGACATTGCAGTGTCCAAATCATCTAATCTATACCAAATGCCAATACAAACCAAAATCAAGTTCAATCATAATTTACATAAATTCAAAGGACTAAAACTGTTGCAATATACATTTACATGTCAATTTGAACCCATGAACTTGACAAGCCGAGGGGTTAAATTGGCATTTAAAGCATATATATATATATAGATATAACCTCATGAATGTCTCCCTCTGGCCACCTATGTATTGTGACTTGTACCCACGTTGAAACATTTTGTAAAATTAGTCATATGAATTACCAAATATCATGTACTGTTTCTGCACAATACGAATTATAAGTACATTAAGCTGCTGGTATCATTCATGGCATTCCAGAAAAAAGCTTAAATTCAAATCCGAAAATCAAAATTGATCTGAATGGAAACAAAATGAAACATGCCAATTCATAGTTGATGCAAGACAAATGAAATGGAAGCAGTAAACTTACAGAGGATAATATTGGCTTGGATTTGATAATCAATATGACTGCAGAATTTCAAAGGAAAAACCAGAACAAGATATTGAGTTATGAAGAGGAAAGGAATGAAATGGAAAGGCCTATCAGAGGAATCAAAGCAGTTATAACCGTTAAAGCCGATAATATTGGTTTCTTTTTTGTATTATGTGGATAATAATTAACTCATTTCAATTATTATTATTATGTGGATAATAATTAATAATTTCATAACTTATTTTTGTATAAAGATTTATCCATTATTGAAAAATAACATAATTTGAATTTTAAAATTCAAAATAACTAATTCAATTATCATAATTTTAGCATAATTAGAATTTTCTTAAAGATTACGAAATTAATATTATTTATTTAACTTATTACTAGTCATGATTTAATTTATAACATGAAATAAATTTTAATGTTATTAATTATTTCATTATACTTTGAATTCTTGAATGTATATATAAAACTGATAATTATTTTTAATATTCAATTAATAATATTACATTAATTCAATAATATTAGATTAATAATAAGGTAACCCATCATTAAATATAATAGAATTCACAATATTAATAATTTTTTATGTTGAATTTAATTTAGTAGTACATAATCTATATTTTATTTAAAATATGAATATATAAAACTGATAATTTTCCTCTTTAATAATATTAATTAATTTAATTTAATTTAATACAATAATAATAAAGCTTAGTATATATTTAGGTAAAAAAATTAGAGTTTGCATCAGAAAATATATTTGTTAGACTCATGATTTTAATATATGTATTTTGTTTAATCAATTTAAGTTAATTTTCATTTAAAATATGATTTTTGGATGTGGTACGGGCGTACTACTGCTGTGTATTGTATGGTATAGCATACGGTTAACCGTACCAAGTGAATTTGACTTTGTGTGTTTGATACGAGCATACCAAATTTGGTATGGGCGTATCAAATATAGCTTTGATTTGAAATTGTATATGTGTGATTGGTATGAATGTACCGATTGTTGTACCATATATTGTGCTTTGATGCGTACGATTGTACGGGATATTGTACGGGCATACCACATTATATGTTTTGATTTCAAAAGTTGTTGAAGCTCAGGTACGGGCGTACTTAGCTTGCGGCGTAATTTGTGTATTGTTGTTTTTAAAGCAGTACGAGTGTATTGGTAACCGTACGATCGTAAGTGCATTCCCATAAAGATTTGAAAGTCTTTTTAACGTATTTATTTCATAAGATTGACAATGCTATTATTTTTCTAACGTCTATATTCTTTGTGCAAAGTTTCTACATTGTAAAGAACTTCTTTAACAAGTAAGAAAACTTGTTAGAAACTCAATCTTGTGATTCAAACTCTCATTATACTTTATCTTTTACAACTTAAGGATTTGTTATTGTAATCTTGGGTTGAATTCGTGTTGAGGAATCCATCGTTGTATTGTGATTGGACTTTAGTAGAATTCTAAATTGAGACTTAAGAGAAGTGGACATAAGTAAAGAATTGTGTCTAACCGCTATAAACTGAATGCTTAAGTTGCTACTTGTCACATCCGCAGTCATAGCATTCTTACGTGGTTGCATTTTATGTATGACGTAGAATGATTGAATGAATGATGCATGAAATACATGAATGCATGATGATAGTACGGATACTTAAAAGTGCAGTATAGAGGTGAAAAGC